>NDGM011235110.1:2412-20463 GCA_002564305.1 Octomys mimax | reverse complement strand
ATACTGTTGTTAGGAGAAAGACAAAGATTACTGCAATGGAGAGCCTGTGAGCAGGGCAATGGGAGAAGAGCAGTCCTGAAGAGAGGGGTGTGCATGTGCACCAGGAGGCACTCCTTCTCAGAGAAGAGGGTTTTAATCCAAGGGAATGGATTCAAACTGACAGCAAAGAAATGTCGTCTTGACTCTGCATTCACTCAACAAGCCTGCTTCTTTTCTTTAAAAAATAAGGACAGACAGGCCACATCTTAGGAATTCTTTCCATGTGGAAATAATAATAATAATTATTATTATTATTATTATTATTATTATTCCAGACACAGAACCCAGGGCTTTTGAACTGGGCACCATCCCCATCCCTTTTGATTTTTTTTTTTATTTTGAACAGAGTCTCTCTAAATTACTAAGTGTTTCACACAGAGCCCAAATTTGTGGTCCTGCTGCCTAAGCCTTTGAAACTACTTTATTTTGAACACTATACAGAGTTGCAAATACAAGATTATACCTCATACTCAAGGGTTATCTAAAAACTAGGCACACTAGTATAGGCCCCCTACCAGAGGGGCTTATTTTCTCTTACAGACCTGAACATCAAGGGAAGATGGTCTTAGCTTAAAAACTTGACCGTATCTGTTTGTGGACCAAATACTCAGCACGCAGTTCTGCACACCCTGTCCTGTTAATGACTACATCATTAATGTCAGGGTTCCTGTGCAGAGCTGTCGGGAGAGGTCTGAGCCTGAGCCCACTTCCTGTGTGTTTTACTCCTGCTTAGGTTCCTACAGGGGAGGTGGGTCACAGGGAATGCTCCACACATACGCATCAGCTGGCACACGAGTGCAAGCCAGCTTCCAGGCCACGGCTAGAAACTTACTATAAGTCATTCATGGGTCAGGCTTTCTCCTTTCAGAGGTAGGATCTCGGGTAAAGATGGAGCACTGTACTGGGCTAAATCTCCAGGTGGACACAATTAGCAACTGGACAAAGTTCTGAACATATCATGAGGATGCTTTTCTTTCTCTGTCAAAAAACATTTTTCCGGAAGTACTAGGATGATCACACCCAAAGGAGATGCAGCTGACATAAAAATGAATTGATCACATTTTTGCTGCACATCTTTCACATTTTATTTATTAAATGTTTTGTGAGTCCACGATTGTAGTGTATAATGATTACGTTTGTCAGAGGGTTGTATGTCTGCATAATGTACCTTCATTTCTCTGTCTCCTTTGTCTCCCATCCCTCCTTCTTCCAACTCTTGTTACCCTTCCCAGTGAAGGTTCTGCTTTCACTTATTTCCTCAAGTTTCTCATCATAGATTGTTTTTTCTTCCTTTCGACCTCCTCCCTCCATTTCTCTTATCATTTATTTTGCTCTTTATTTATAATCTGTTTTTGTCAAATAAGAGAAATCGTGTAATATTTAAGGTTCTGATCTATTTTACTTAATATTACGGCCTCATGGCATATATCCATTTTCCTACAAATACCTCAAGTTTATTCTTTTTAATAGCAGAATAGTACTCCACCATGTATAAATTCCACATTTGCTTAACCTATTCATATGTTGCTGATCATATAGGCTATTCCCAAGATCTGAAGTTATATTAAAAAGCTACACTGATAAAAACAGCATGGTACTGGAACAAAAACAGAAATGTGGATCAATGAAACAGAACAGAGGAAGCCAAAACAATTCCCAGACACACTCTCAGGTATTTGATCTTCAACAAAGGAGCCAAAAACCAATTCTAAAGGAAAGCTAACTAAGCTATAATAAGTGGTGATTGGAAAATTAGATATCCACAGGCAGAAGATGGAAGCTGGACCCAAATGTCTTACTATGTACTACATTAAAATTTTTAGGATCAAAGATGTAAGTGTTAGACTAAAATATTCACTCTTCTGGAAGATAAAATAAGCACAACTCTTGAACCCACTTTAACAGCTGTGAAATCTGGAGGTATCTTTTCATAAATGCAAATTTATACCTATGCTGAGCAGGCTTCCATTTTCATGTTCAGCCATACTGCTGCATAAAATCATAGCGCTCCTTTAAAAACAACAGCTTCCTTTCATGAAGCATGACATTTGTACTCAGTATCTCTGGGTCTGTCGAAAGGTAGCGGCTGCCTGAGTGTCTGTGGGCAAGAATTTTTACGGAGGTTAGTGGGTCGATCCATGGTAGATTTGAGTGTTTCATACACTTGAGTTCTCCAGAGATAATACGAATCAAGAGCAAGACGAGGAGTGAAGCGGACTTAATGGATGAGAAAAACTGGATTTCCAAGGAAATCTGCAAGGGCCAGAGTCAACAGCCTCACTTGCGGTGCAGTTTTGTCCAGACAGCACCCTTCCCTGGGGAGACCTCCCACAGGCCCCTCCGAGTGTGCAGAGATTTGCAGGCTAACAACCAGCCACAGAAGTAACATTTATCAAGTTACCCTGGTTAAGTTAATCATTACGTTTTCCATTTTCTTTCTCCCGGGGCCTGCTGAGCTTTGTTTAATGTTACAGACAGATGGTGCCAAGGAATTTCAGGTGCTCCTTGATGACTTTTTGGATTTCCTAGACGGTTTCGCTAATAGATTAAATTCAGTAGTAAATCACGTACGTTGCCCAACATCACAGTCCCAGCAGTGTCTGACTGTGTGTGCTGAACATTTGATCCTTCCGCCATAACCACGCTCTGCTCTGCCCACAAGACCTGCCCTCAGAACTCCACCCACCATCTGTGAAATTGATGTGCTGAAGAAATGAGAAATGGCTTTATGAATGTTGCTACTGATTAGTTATCAAGTGGTGTCTAATTAGCTCGTCTCCGATTATCATATAATTAAGGAGATCTATCACAGTCCAAGCCCAAGAATCCCTCTTTGTGGGAAGTTGAAGAAAACAATAGATCATCGCGGCCCAGCTTGGAGCAGCAGGCGGGACTCCCAGCTCAGCACATTTCACTTCCGTTTCTCCCATTTGCGGCTGATCCAAGGCAAGAGATCTCGGAGAGACTCCTGAGCTCTAGGACAGACTCAAATTCTCTGCCTCCAGAAACTGGGCATCAAGATAACGGAAGATGGAAAAGGAAGCGAGCCTCTCACCTCCTCTCTGCTTTCTTCTCAAAGCCGAAAGAAGACAGGTGCGTGAGACAGAGATCCGCAAAGGGACGACACCACTGTTATTATCAGCATCGTGGGTTGTGGCCCCATACTATTTTTTTTGTAACAAAGTACAAATTAGAATTAAAACAGAAAAATTCACAAGTAATATAGAATTTCACCTAACAAAATAATATTAATTTCACAGAATTTGTTGTAATGCATGGTGTTGTCTTTTAACCAGTTATTCATATTACCAGATTTTTGCACGTAGATTTGGAAGAAGAAAGAAATGTATAAGAAATTAAGAAGAGGAAAAGTACAAGCAATTGAAAAAAAGGAGACAAAACAAATTAAAGCACTAATTGCTTCTTTCCATAGACCAGCAGAAATGCACAGCACAGTTGTCCAAAGCATCCTGCTTACATACATAGATAAATTTCTTTCCCGTACTCCCTCTCTTGTCCTTCTCAACTCAGTAACTCTTTCCTTTTGAATAAGTTCATTCCTTTTCCCCAGTATCTATTATACACTTCAGATTCCATTTTTCTCTTTCAGGTTCTCACACTAAGAAGACAATATGATGTTCATGAGTCTGATTGCACATGTGGGACTGATTTACTTCACTTAAGTTGCATCCATTTACCAAGAAAGAACTCTACAGCTCCATACTATTGATCACTGTGCCTGCCCAGCCATTCCTAAGCAGTTTCCATGCAATCTTACTGGATAATATTCTAGTAGAGTACAGTGACCACAGTGATATCCCAAGCCACTAGCATCACCCTCTTTTACAAATAAAGAACCTGAGGCTTAGAAATGTTTCATGTCTTCACCAATGCTGTAGCTGATGCCCAGTGAAACTGTCTCTACCTCTAGAAGCTGCACTGACCTCTTTTAACCCATGTGCCAGCCTGTCAGTCGTACAGCCCTTATCTTCTGAAATTCTGTGTTTGCATCTGCATAACAGGATGGAAATCGTTACTTCAAAGAGTTTTGTGTGAATTATAAAAGTAAGTGTATTTAAGATTTTCTATTTCCCTATATGGCCCATGAATACTGGATCTGCCTTAATCTGATCTGAATTCCTCTAGCTGTCATTGCCTGATTTATTTAACTCATCTTGCATTCAGCATTGAGAATTCAGTGATAAATTAGGAGTTTTTCAATAGCTCATGGTATAATGAGGAAGTCAAAAGGGAACAGGGCACTGAGGATGGAAATTACCAAGTGCTTTTCAAAGGTCTGTGGTAGCTTAGCAAGCACAAGCACGTTACAACTGAGATGGGTTGTGAAGGATAAATTAAAGTCAACTCAGAGGACTTTGGTGGGTGGAGAGCCATTCTAATTTGAAATGTAGAAGCATGAATGTGGCCTTCAACTTGGAAGTATGAAACTATATAATAATTTTTTCAAGTCAAACATTTTTTTTGTCTTTCATGCCAAGCTATATTCCCAGTTCTTTTGATTTTTCATTTGGAGACAAGGCTTTACTAAGTCTCTAATTTGCTCTGACTTGGCTTGAACTTGGGATTCTCTTGCCTCAGCCTCTCTGAGTGCTGAGATTATACTCATATGCCACTGCACCTGACTGCTTTATTCATTTTTGACTTGAATTACTTGTCTTCTTCCTATTGAATTATATAGTATATTAAAGATATAAGAGCTTTATCAGATATATAATAGATATTTTTCCTAGTATATAGCTTGACTTTATTTTAAGTCTATTTTAGGATACACAATGCTTCATGCTTATCAAATTCACTAATCAAAATTTTATTTTATGACTGTAGTTTATGTCCTATTGAAGAAATATTTGTCTTAGGGCCAGCCAGATAGCTCAGCAGGTTAAAGTGCCTGCTTAGGCAGATGCAAGGACCAGGGTTTGATCCCTGGTGTGCTGTGCCAGCCCTGCCCCTGGGGTGCACTGAGACAGCAATTGAGACTGGGCATGATGGTGCATGCCTGTAATCCCAGTGCTTGGGAGGCTGAAAACAGGAAGATCACTATGAGTCCAATCTGGGTAGCGAGATCCTATAAACCATGTACTAAATATATATAAAAAATAAATCTTTGTCTTGTCCAAGATTTGAAATACTTATCTTACATTTCCTGGAGAGCCCTTACATTTATACTTCTAACATTCAGCTCTATCATCTACTCTAAGGCATGGTGTGAGAAGAGTCAGAGCACAAATTGTCCTCAATGTCAAACTGTTATTGGGGCATCTCATTGCCCAACATCTTAGAGTAGATTTGTACCAGGAAAAGGATTGACTGCTTTTAAAAGACAAAAAGAATCAGGCCCTTAGAAGTGGGCAGAGAAATCCTACCCAAACACTTCCACTCTTCTCCAGAGCTGAGGCAAAGTAGTGCTCTTGATGGGAGGGAGGAGCTCTTCTCCTTCCTGTCCCTCAAGCTCATTTTCCTGAAGAAGTCTCTGGCACCATGCGGCCATTTGCATTCAGCCAAAGTCACAGGGAAGTCATACTCTGGCTTCTCTAGGAAGAGCTCCTGTCACTTTGAAGAAAGTTGACTTTATATACTGAGCCTTTCGAGATATGCTCCTTGATCTGGATTTCAGAACTTGTGGGTACAGCAGGGACCTGAGTCCTATAGACACCTATTGTCAGCTGAGTTCTATCCTGAGTGCTCATGTGATGCACGAAACAAATATTCTTGCTGGTCCATGCTTTGAATTACACAAAATCAGCTACCTCTTCTGTCTCCTAGAAGGATGCAGAATATATAACCTCAAGTTCACAGAAAACAGATCCACTTCAGCATGCCAATTTCTATTTTGTGTCATACCGATACCTACTGGTACTTCTCTGAGTTCTTTGTGAGCCAGATCGTCTCAACACCTTTATTAAAAACCCACCATCTCCTGTTTTGTTGGGATTTGTGAGCTGTGGCAAAGCCATAGCGCATGTGGGTGGAATTTAGACTAGATCAGGGTGGCATGAGGGTAGGCTATTGCGAAGCTTCTTTCCCTACATTCTTGTTTGATTGTCTTTCAGGGAAATTCTCCAATCATGGAATATTCTGGCTGAATAATAAATTATGAGATACCTCAGCCAGAAAAGAGGGAGAAATCACATTAAGCAATAACTTTTTCATAAATGGAAAAATCAAAACATAGGGACAGAAAATTGTAGGCCCTGACAGCACAACCCATCAGTGGCAGACCTCAAAGCAGGACTCTGGTTCTTAATTGTCCTCAATGTCACAGTAATAAATGGTCGCAGAAAACAAACCTCCTCAGTAAGGACCTATATGAGACGTGTTGGAGAAAGTAAGGCCAAGCTGTATTAATTTCAAAAATCAGTGGATTTATATTCGAATATACTTCATGCTCAAGGGTTTTCTTATTTGACAAAAATACATGCTAGTTCAGCTTGTATTGTCTCTGGTGAAAAAAAATCTATTTTCTATTTTCTCTTCAAAAGATATTACTAAAATCAAATTTCCTGCCTCTTTAGAGTTTGTCAATGAGCTTTTATACATCAAAATAATTCAAGAAATATTACTAAGGCTTCTCAACCTAGATTCATAAATATATCTTTTTTTAGCATTTCTTTTTCCCCCCATAATTTTATTGATAAACAAATAGCAATGAGACATAAATATATCTTTATTTCTAATTTTCTTTAAGAAACAACACTAGAATGCTTAAATATTTATGATTATACACTTTATCAAGATTAGAAAAAAATGCATCTTGTAATAACTCTATCAAGTTGGTCATTCAGAAGGATACAAAATATATATATTTTTTGTTTGTTTTTGTACCAGGAATTGAACCTGGAACCTTGCACTTACCATACAGGTGCTTATGCCCCTGAGCTGTATGTGCCCGTAGACGTGTACGGCATTATAGACGGAGCTTGGAGAACCTTCAACCTCATCTAATAAAAGTACTCTCTCTACAGACGAAAATAGCAAGAGTTTTTAAGTAGAATGACTTGGGAAAAAGTGATTGTAGCCAAAGGGCTCAGAACTTCTTCAAGTGGATTTATATGAATTTTGAGATGCATAAAACTGGATGTATTTGGACACATCTGCAACCCCAGCACTCTGGGAGGCTGAGGTAAGATGATCAGAAACTGGAAAGCAGCCTGGTAAATTAGTGAGACTCTGTCCAAAAGAACATTTGTAAAGGGGAGTGTGTTGTGGATATAGGTCAGTGGAGAGGGAGAGAAAGGGGGAGGGGAGGGGAAGGGCAAAGGAAGGAGGGGGAGAGAGAGAAAGAGAGAGAGAGAACATAAACCATCGTTCAGGAAGCATCAGGCAAGGTCCAGGATGGGTTGTACTGTCAGGAATACAGAGATGCACAGAGAGCCCTTCACTCATGTCAAGCTTGTGGACAGATGGGGAAGACAGACAGGCTTCTTGGAGAAGGTCTATGGACAGATAGGTCTCTCAGTCCTCGTGTGCAGCACTCCAAAGAGTTAGAGTTCCACAGTAGGCTTCATTAAGCTCGAGAGCTCCCATTTGGCTCCTATCTTGAGGCTGTGTTAAAGATGACAAGAGAAGCTGAACACATATTACTGATAACAAGAAACAATATTTTTATGTGCTGAGGTCACCCAGCTGATCTTACAGTTTTTCTTTTTAAGGGTCAAAAGAGCTTCTGTCCCATGGAATTAATGACTTGGTTGTGTAGAAAAGGGAAAGATGACATTTGGTTTACTTTCTTAAAGACTTTATGTATCAATTATAAATCAGCCTGTGTACATAGTCACTGAGAGTGAAAGTAGAGAGTGATTTTTATATTCAGAAAGCATAAAAACATCAACATGACTGCTGGTCCTCTGAGACAGAGGTCTTAAATATGGAGCCTGGTTTGCCATTTTCCTTTAATGTTGCTTTAATGTTCTTCTCCCCACTTACACCTGACTTCTGAGCCTGTTGTATACCACGCACTCCACTAGAGGGTGAGTGGTTGGCCAGTGCCAGTTCAGCGTTGATCTTGAGACCTGTCACAGGTTTTCTAAGGTTAGAGAAAGTGTTAGAATCAGGGGCATTTTCACAGTAAACACTGCAATGGAGTTGCTAGGGGTTGGGGAAGGAAGCTTCCTGTATGTGCGTAGGTACCAGGATCTCAGAGGAAAAATCATCATCTGCTTACAGAGTCCTCTCATGTGCTTCAGATTCACTGAAGTCTTCCTATGTGTCTGGATGTTGGGATGAATATGATGCAATGAATGAATATGATGATGCAATGAATTAACAAATTAAGCATTATGAGTTTAGCTTTTATTACAAAAGAGAGTATTATTAAGCATGAAAGGAGAAAGAAGAGGAAGTCATTGAAACAGAAGGAGAAGATAAAGGAGAAGGAGGAGGAGAGGAAGAAGGAGAAGAAGAGGGGGAAAACAACAAGAATTATTGATGCATAATGAATATGATGCAATGATTCTATGACCAACTATTGAGGCAATGCTGTGCTGAGTTAGGGAGTTCCCACAGCCAGTTCAGATTGAGCAAGTATGTCAATGGAATCCCGCTTCCATAGCCCCCTTTCCCAATCCGTATTACTAAAAGTGCCTCTTAATGCTTTTGAAGACAGACTCTAAACAAATCCTGAAGGGCAGTGCTACTGGGGCTTGCTGTAAGAAGAGCTGTGGAAATGTCTGGCTATCACTGGAAGCCAGGCCACACTCAGTCAGATGCAGGATGCGCACCTAATGGGAAGGCTGGATGTGGAAACCCCCGCTGAGATGCCAGTGCCATTACCTGGAGGAAGGAGCCTCAGCACACAGTGATCTGCAGGTCCCCCACCAGCCCCAATCCCTACCCTGTTTAGCATGCAACAGCTGAGGCCCAACTCAAAACTGCAGAGTCCAGTTTGGTAGCAGTATAAGGTAAGTTCACCCAAATGCATGATCTCTGCCTTGAAATCTGTCTCTTTCTCAAAATTTATCAATACTTCTTGTTGTTCCCCCCCCCTCTTCTTCTTCTTCTCCCTCTCCTTCTCCTTCTCCTTTATCTTCTTCTTCTGTTTCAATGACTTTCTCTTCTTTCTCATTTCATGCTTAATAATACTCTCTTTTATAATAAAAGCTAAACTCATAATGCTTAATTTGTGCTGGGCTCTGTCATAAGTGCTCAAGCATATTGGCTCATGTAATTCTCATAATACATTTCAAAAGTATTTTGTTGCTTCACATATTTTACTTCCAGTATGGGTCCCGGACTGGTACAATTATGTGCCCATGAGAGGCCTCTGTAGTCTCCGATCTGATTTCAGAACCCAGTCTGACAATGGCAGTTTGTCTCTGCCCAGTGCCTTATTGTCTCAGACTAAGCACATCATAGGTAATTTGAGCTGACCTCTCTAGGGAATGCAGGTGTTTATCAAACTTTCAAAGCCCTTCTTGAAAATTCCAATTTTATGTGAACTCTGTAATTTTGTTTGGTCCAAGACTGTCAAGGATAACTTTCCACTCTTGTTCAGGCTACCATTTGTTTTTCATGACCTACTTATGTCTTTCTTACCTGGCCATAAGAGTTAGAATGGTATATTTGTGTATCTCTACGCTGATATGCTTTTTGGCAAATTTTAAGCTATTGTTTGAATTTATGATTTAAGGAGAATGTACTAGAGCCACCACCTTTTATCCTGAACTAATTCTTTCCAATGGAAGAGAGCTTCCTGAAATATAGAATGGCTGATTTCATATTGTAGGGCTCTTAGCCTTTTCTCTTTGGATAGGTGAATAATACTGGCCCCCAACAGAAAGCCTTAGATCAATGTGAAGTCAAACTCAGCATCAACATTAGGGACACCATCTGATTCAGTCTTCTCATCAAGCCCCACCCACTTGGTACAAGAATTTCCTGTACTTCTCAGAAGCTGTGTCATCTAGTCTTATCCTGAAAATTAATAGGAGTACTGTTTCTACTAAGTCATCCACACACTTACTGCATTTCTGACAACTTTAGTTGTTGAGTGACTTATGCGCCCCAAGATACCTAAAAGCAGAGGACAGATGGCTAAGATGCAGCTCTGCTAGGATCCACTGGGCCCATGTTGCTGCTCACATCAAAAGGAAGAACCATAGACTCTTCTGATTCCAGTGTCCTCTGCTGAGTCAAGCAACGCTCTGGGGTTGTCATTCCGAGGGACTTTCCAAGGGCTGCTCCACTTCTTGACTTAAGCTCACATTTTCTTCTTCCAGGTATCCTCCACCAGTCTGCAATGCCTCGAGAGCTAAGCAGCATGGCCTGGGTTTCTTTATATGAGCTATACTGCCTGAAACAAAATTTAATTCAATGCATTTGTTTTAAAATCAGCATGATAGAGCAGGAAGATTCTCTCCATGGATGGACAAATCGCATGGATAAGGAGTCAACAGAGGCAAACTTTGGAATTGTTTTGCATCAAGATTATAGACTTTGGGCCAGCCAAATAGCGCAGTGGATTACAGTGCCTGCTTAGGCAGATGCAGCAGCTCATGTTCGATCTCCAGCGTGCGGTGCCGACCTGCCCCAGAGGAATGTTGAGACAGCGATTGAGATGGGGATCTGTAATCATTATGAGTCCGATCTACGTAGTGAGACCCTGTAGACCCTGTAGTTCTTTACTAAAAACATACCAAAAAAAAGGTAAAAAGATTACAGACTTCCCCTCCCCCCTAAAAAATGTGAAACTCTATGAACTCCACCATCTTCCAATTTGAAATGGGAGTATTTGTATTTTTACACCACCAGGCTATTTTGAAGATTGCATAAGGGGAAGATATCACAGGCTTTAGCATGATACCCAGCACATAATAAAATGTTCAATAAATGGTAGCTATTTTAAGGTCTTTAAAATGTGAGAGCCAGGAAGCATTTTCTTGAGTGGTCTTTGCCAGATGGCTTCCTCACTCTGGGTTTGGCTGTTTCCTGGGAATGTGTTCAGTAAGGAAGGAAAAAAAATCAACAAATCAACTTAACATCACCCCGTACTTTCTATCTACATGCAGTAGAATGCTTCAAGCTTCTTGAGCAACCCAATAAAAATAGGACAGGGAGGGCTGGCCAGAGAGCTCAGCAGACTACAGCGCCTGCTTCAACAGAGCGCCAGTGACTGAGGTTCGATCGCTGGTTTACCACGTGTGCCGGGCAGGCCCTCCCCCTAGGGAGCACTGAGAAGATCATTGAGACTGGGTGTGGTGGCGTGCACCTATAATCCCAGCGCTTGGAGGGCTGAAAACAGGAGAATCACTACAAGTCTGATCTACATATTGAGATCCTGTACACCCTGTAGACTGTGTCTTAAATTTAAAAAAAGCACAGAATAGGACAGGATCTACCTGAAAGAGATTTAAGGCAACCCAAGAAAATAAAATTAGAGATTCCGGGGTCCATGGATCCCCCGCCAGTGGTGGGAACCCTGCTTGCAGAAGCAAAGGTCTACCTAGCATCATTTCTATCATTTCTCCTCTTCCTGTGATAAAGTGAAAACAAAGAAACTTCTCTTGCAGGTGACACCTCTCAGGAGAGGGCACCTGCACTTACCTGGGATTCCAAGGAGGACCCCTGTTCAAGCCCTCTTCCACCTTCCACCCCATCCATCTGGTCCTGGTGATTTTTAGCTCCTGATGTGTCCTTGCTCTTTTCAATATTTGCCAGCCCACCAGGTAGAAGTAGAAGCCACCATGATTATTGGTTTTTCTCCAAAGAGTAAAAGCTACACTCTAACGATTGTTGGTTTATCAATCTATCAGTGTGTTCTACCTATCTCTGGGCCCCAGAACAGGGATGGCTTTACCAGGCACACCACAGCCGCTTATTGCCCATCGGCCACCTCACTTTTGCCACCTCTGTGTCTTCCCATCCCAGGAGTGTGCAGCATCTATCTCCATTTGTCCGTCAGAACACTGTCCTCCTGCATCATGCATGACAGATCTTGGACACCTCATTCTGGGGGATCCCACGCTGTCCCTCTCCTTTGCTAAGCCTTCTGGGCAACATGAGTGTGCCTGCTCTGGGCTGGGCAAGGCCCTGGCTGAACTCAGCTATTCTCCTGAGGCACTGAAATTTCTCATATTTATATAATTTATTTATGAATACAGCACTGATTTGTAATGGTAAACCATGAGTCACTTTTCTGTATCGTCTCTGTTTAGCCCAACACAAAATATCATTAAATATTTGTTGCAAATGAATAAATCATTTATGTGAACCTTAAGAGATGAATAAAACTTGGCCAAATTCCAGGAGCTGTACAAGGAAATAGTATATACAGAAGGCACTACAAATAAAACACATTGCAAAGGCAATGATGTCTTTAGGAATCCAACAATGACTTCTTCTATAATATAGAGCTTCCCCTTGCAAGTGATTTACCTTCACCATTGAAATGTAGTCGTTCAGTTTCAGTTTCTCAATAGGCTGAAGCAGCAAGACTGCTTCAATTCCTGAGTGCAAGGCTAGAGTGAGCAGCATAGGTCTAACCTGTCTCAAAAGAAAAACAAAAGTCTAAGAAAGAATGAACCTAATCTTCCACACTTTGTCAGACCGGGAGTAAATTTGCTTATCTCCTTCATCACTAGTCTGAGTTGCATGCTTTTTCTCTGTGGCTCAATACTCACTGCTCATTTGAAAAGCCAGGCTCAGGCAAAGTCCCAAGTGTCCCCAGCAACCCTGGGCATTGATGACATTTCAACAGAGCAGTGGGGACAGGCCTGCTATACAGCCGTGGGGCCAGCATCCTCTGTTCTTCCCCACCCCATAGAGAATCCTATATTAAAATATGATAAAAAGATGCCAGAAAACGAGGAACATCTTCAACATTGCACCAAGCAAGACAATCCTTTTTTAAAAAAAAAATCTGCCTGTTCTTCAAGATGCAAGTAAACCAGTCCCTGGCCAGACAAAAATTATATCTGTAGTATTTTTTAATATCAGCATGATGAGCTCTAGGTTCTAAGCAGGTCTGGTGCCATGTAATTTGCAGGATAATTTCACTGTCTGTTTATCTATCCATCCATCCACCCATTCATATGTATATAACACAAGCAGGAAATCTGGTGTCTGTTGCTAGTTCATAAATCAGTGTCTGCTCTCAACAACATCTGAATACAAATGTGATTAAATTTGATACCATGCCCATTTTTCATTTATCAGATTTCAGAATGCAAAGCCCTGGCAGCTGTCCTGTGATACTGTTTTGCATTTAACCCACTGATTCCCAGTGTCCCCGGCCATATGAAGCCCCTGTGGGAATAATGGAAATTTACTACTCTACATATCAAAGAGAATTTTTTACTCAGTGTAGCAGGGAATGAAGAGTGAAAAGAGGGCTGGAAACAGCATTGGGAAACAGAAGGAGAATGCTGTGGCTGTGATAGAGCTATGAAGAAATTTAAGATCATCGTGTGCTGAACTTTTCAACATTCTGTGTCCTCCCTGTCTCCTGGGGCTCTGCGTAAGAAGCAGTTTGTGGTTCCCAAAAGTAGACATGAATTCTGCATTTTCAACCCTCTCAGCAAAGACTCAGATCGACTTCTGGGCAGTGGTGTGGATGGGTGACCTCTTAATGTTACCAGCCCTTTGTCCAGCTGACAGGCTAAAGTCTTCCTCCCAAGAAGCATCATCAATCAAGATTTCCTGGAAAAAAAAAACCTTGGGAGTCATACTGGGTTCAGACACCTTATACAACCAATCACATTTTGGAAACTGAGGTCTCAAAAGTAATGCAAACTGTGCAAAGTGAGACTCCAAGATGTCTAGACAAGCACATTTGTCACAAGTCTCCACAGAAGGAAACTAGTCAGATGGGAACTCAGAAAACAAGCCAGAGTATTCACAGTAGGTCCCTTCAAGTGGATTCAGATAGAGAGAGCTTATTCAGAATTGGAAAGAAGAACAGCAAAATGGAAGAAGTACCTGGCTGCCCCTTGGGGAATGCATACAAAGCCAAATCAAAACCCTGGCAAGAAGGCCACTTGCTGAAAACAGAGCCAACCTGGAGAAAGCCCACTTCCCTTGTACTTCCTTGATCTTCTGAAAACTCAGAAAAACAGTAGGAACTCAGTTTTGAAGCTGCACTTTGCAGAAACAGACAAGAGTCTGGCTTCCCACAGATCTCCAAACTTCCTCGCATACACACACGCACGCACGCACACACACACACACACACACACACACACACATACCCTCAAACCACCCATGGTTCTGGGATCATCCCAGGTCTGCCAGGGTATCAACTTTCCTATATGAAAAGTTCAACTGGGAATAATGTCTTGAAAACTGCCTGTTCCATTTATAAGTGGGTCAGGTGTGGAAACCTTTTCCCTCAGAAAATAAGATGATGTTCATCTAGGGCAATAAGAATGCCAGAGGTTTGTGGGTGAACTGGAAACCTCTAAATATTAATTCATGTGTTTAGGATAAGATAGTGAATAAACAACATACTCCTGTGGTTCATAGCCAGATGTTTCCCCAAAGTACATTTCCTTCAAGTACCCATACATGGGTTTTGGCGGGGAGGGGGATGAGTGGGTCAGGGCTGTGATGCTTATTGATGAATTACTCCACTTATGAGGTCACAGCTGAACATTCTGTTAAGAGGTAAAGCCTGCATGGAGGGGGGGGGTCGCTAGGGGCGTGGCCTGTAAGGCTGTACCTCTTCTCCTCCCACTTTGACCTCACTCCACTTCTTCCTGTAGACCATGCCCCGAGCAGCTCTCTCCTCCAGATCCCTCTGCCAGGCCACTCTACCTTGGAGTCGGCCAACCATGCACCGAAATTTCTACAAGCTGTGAGCCGCAACACACGTTCCCTCCTTTTATTTGAAAGTGATGGCATTGTGTCTCAATAATGAGAAAAGAACTAAACCAACTCCGGATCTTGGTTCTGTTGTCAGCTGCTTGAGGTGCCTGCGCTCAACCTTGGTCCTCTTAGTCATTTATCAGATCAGGAGCACCCCAGTGTGGCACAATATCCAGGAATTTAATGTCACTTTATCTCAACTCGTAGGCACTGTAGCACTATTACACGACCACAACAAAAGAGAGTGCATTTGCACTAGCCTCCACTGCAGCACATCTGTACCAACTTCATCCTTCGCTGCTGGAAATCTCTTACGTGGTCTCTATAAGGTTCAACATCCACACTGTCCATGACTTTGAGTATCCACGTGGGATCTGCGAATATATTTCCCTGTAGATAAGGAGAGATGACTCTACCTCTATGTCCTTTTGGGAAGCAGAAAACACATTTAATACCCACCTTACCAGACAGAAATTTTTAGAGTATTTAGAGCACTTACAAAATGTAAAATTACAGAACCAATGTACCAAGTTTCGGAGAGCTGGGGAGGAAGTTATCAGCACTCAAATCCCAGTGTGTTTAGGACCAAACAGGGGCGCTTTAAGAAGTACACGACAGGAAAACTATGTCGCAATCACCTTAGCAAAGGATTTTTATTTAATACTGGCAAAGAGTGGAGTGCCTGGGTCACCCTTTCCTTAAGTCAGCAGGGGTCATCTACTACAATTTAGGCATATGTGTCAAGCACCTCAAAGTGCTCAATAACTGGGAAACTTCTCGCCATTTGGCAGGAAGGAATAATTACATGGTGGTGAATATTGGATCCCGGACACTTGCTTATGCATAAGGAAAAATTTCTGCAAATGCGTCAATATCAAAATAGTGACTTACTGCCAAATATATTTGGGCTGTGGAGTCATTTAAAAACCTTTTTGGAAGAAAAAGGTCACAGAAAAAAGAAAGTAGAAATAAACATACAAAATGTTTACTAATGAATCAAATGGAACAGATAATACCTACAGTCTATAGCAGTTGTAAAAATCACAGACTGGCTATATAATATTGCTAAAATAATGAGCATCAGATTATCTATGCTGTTCAAATAATCTCTGAGAATCACAATTAGCAGTGGCCAGTGCATGCTGGTATTCTATGTTTTTACCTCCTAGGTTTATTTCAGTGAATTTAACAGAGCAATAAAATATAGATTCTGTGAACTAGAATGCTATTAATCTTACTTTAAACATGTGAGTTCACCACACAAGTCTCTTCCCAATGTACCTGCTTTCTAAGGCGATTGACAGGACGGGACTCCAGTCTTCTGCACTCTGGCATGAATGGGGTTAACAACCAGACTCCAGCCCTGAAGACAAGTCTAGGGCAACCAACTGGGGACACAAAAGCCCCGATGGAGGGGGTGGGAGTCATATTTGTCACGTGGCTTTTTGTGGATTTTCAACTCTCAAGCACATACGAGAGAGAGAGAGAGAGAGAGAAGAGCAAGCAAATTCTTCTTATTTAAAAAAAAAGTGTTCAATACTAAGCTTTTCCCCCTCATTCCAAGTCACTGGCCCTATTGGGGAGGGATTCATCATTTGTGTTGTGCCTTCTCAAGCAAGATCCTATTGACTGTGTGCACAAAAGTGGATAAAGCCACAAATGTATGCCTGGTCACTGCTGGCAACAGGCAGATGTATAGTGACATGTAAGAGGCTCCTCCTCTCCTGCTGCCTGAAGTCTTCAAAAGGGTCTTAAGGCCATATGCCACAGCAATCAGAACAGACAAGGCAAGGTGCTGGAGCAGGGGCTTGTGGGAAATGGCAGGTGCACCCCTCTTCCTACCTCCCTCCACATCCCTCTCACCCTCTAGTCTCTTGTTCCTCCCCAGGGCTCCTGGAGCACAGACCTCTGGCCTGCACATGGGAAGTTCACTGGGTTTGGTTATTTTTTCCATATGGTGAAGTAAATGTTCTTAGAGCCTCACCTTCAAGCTTCTGTAAAGAAAGAATTTAAATTTCTACTCAAAGGAGAGCTGATTTTAATTGATACAAGAATTCTCTTCCCTGAGGCACTGAGTCAATTAATTGGGTATTTTGAAGAGTTAATGGGGGAATTTTTTTCCTAACCTTTTCCAGAGATTTTCTTTTTCATACAAGCTATTGAAGAAAATTGTTGAGCTATTAACCAAATCAGTACTGGGGCCACAGAGCCCCCAAGAGCTGAGTATGTTTAGGGACAGTGGAAAGACATACAGTGGGCTGCTGTACTCAGTTCTCTCCATGATTGTGGCCATAAAGCAAAATGGACAAGAACTGAATCAAATTTCCTCATAAAGTCAGCATTGAACTTTGGGAAAAATCAAGTTCATGAACTGAGGTAGAGATGGATAGATAGATAGATTCTTTTTATCGTATCAGGAAAATGCAGTCATTCAATGAAGAGACTTTTTTTGGTACTGGGAATCAAACTCAGGACTTTGTCATGAAGGCGCTTATACTGCTGAACTGCTGAACTACCTCCCCAGCCCCAGATCCTAGTTTTTTCTTTGTTGTTTTTTTTTTCTTTTGAGTTTAGTGAAATGTATGTTTTTGGCAAATTTGAAATTTTCCACAGATGCCTTGCCAAGATAATAGACATCTTTACCACATTCAAAACATACTCAGTCCTATGAGACTCTAGCATTGAAGGACTGGACAACATGGTCATTAAGTAACAGGTATTATACTTTAAAACTATATTTGATTTTATTTATTTTTTGTACTTTGTACAAGGTCTACAGGGTCTGCAGGATCTCACTACATAGATCTGACTTGCAGTGATCTACCTGTGCTCAGCCTCCCAAGAGCTGGAATTATAGGTGCCCACCACCATGACCAGTTGTGTAATGTAAGATTCTCTCTCTCTCTCTCCCTCTCATGCCACTGAGCATAATGTCAATAGGACCTCAAAGCCCTTTTCTTTGTTAATTCTATTTTATTTTATTTTGAAGAGTAAAAACAGAAAAATAGGAAAAAATACAAACACAGGGTAACATACTGCGATGCATATGTTACAGATTTTGAAAAACAGGATTAGTTAATAACAATTGTTGTTGGGGCTGGTGAGATGGCTCAGTGGTCTAAAGCACCTACCTAGAACAAGCTTAGCAAAGCATAGGGACCACAGTTCAATCCCCAGCACCACATGCCAGCCAGC
>NDGM011235097.1:368-13916 GCA_002564305.1 Octomys mimax | reverse complement strand
GTAGTGAGACCCTGAACACCCTGTAGACCCTTCCCTAAAATACAAAAAAAAAAAAGAAAGAAAAGAAAGAAATAAAGAAAGAGAAAGAAAGAACAGAGTCTCAGAAACAGTTCCACACAAAGTAACCTGCTACTTGACAGAGGAGGAAAGGAAATTAAAGAAATAATGCTGGAATGATTGGGTGTCCATATGTAAGAAAGCAAAGAATCTAGGAACAGAGTTAGACATTTCACACAATTTAACTGAGAATAGACTACATACTTAAGTGCAAAATGAATGACAATAAAATTCTTGGAAGATAACCCTGTAGAAAATCTAGATTTAGTGATAGCCTTTAAATTATAAAAAATAAAAGCACAATCCATAAGAAAAATGAGGTAAACTAGTCTTTATCAAAAATTAAATTTTGCTCTTCAAAAGATATTGTTAATGAAATAATAAAAAAGTCATGGAATGGGATAAAATCCTTGAAAAATTCATATTAGATAAAACAGTATTTTCCAAATTATATAAAATGCTTAAAGCTCAACAATAAGGAAATAAACCAATTAAAAACTGTACCCAAATTTTAACAGACACTTTATCAAAGAAGATAAACATATGGTAGTGCACATGTGAGAAACTGCTTAGCACCCTACACTATCACTAATCAGAAATATTCCAAAATGTTGCAAAACTATCAACTTTCTAAGCACCAACACTGTGATAGTGAAACTTAACACACTGTGTGTATTAACTTAATTGGCTTATAAGCCACCTGAGAAATTAGTAAAATACATTTCCAGGTAGGTCTAGGGTAACTGTGGAGTCCTGACCTCTGATTTGAGAATCTGGTCCCCAGCTTATTCCTCTCAGGTGCTGTTCTTCTGCTCTCCAACCACCATAAACTGACAAGCTTTGCCCTTTCATGACCTTCCCCCATGATGTTCTAGTTTTGGAAACAGCCAATCATGCACTGAATGTCTTATAACAGCAAGCCAAATTAAACTTCTCTGCTTTAAATTGTGGGTGTTGAGTTGAGTTCTATGTGCCTCTAACAGGTAAACTAATCCAAACACGTTGCATGTGGTAATTTCCAGATATGAACTCTCACAATAGATTGTAGTTAAAAACCATGAAGGGCTAGTGAGATAGCTCAGAGGATAAACTTCTGCTTAGGCAAGCACAGGAACCAGATTTAATCCTGGCACCACATGCTGCTCTGGCTCTGCCCCCAGGCACGCTGAGCCTGTGACTGAGTATGGACACGGTCGTGCATCCCTGTAACCCCAGCTCTGGGGAGGCTGAAAACAGGAGAATCACTACAAGTCCAAATTGTATAATGAGACACTGTACCAGATACATTAAAAAAGGAAAAACATTCCATGATATATGAAGTTATCTTCAGTTTATGTGTATAAGGTTTGTAGGAAATATAAATGAATATTGTATTTACATCTGGACTTAAACATCAAGATATCTCATCATATATGTGAAAATATTCCTTAATCAAAATATTTGAAACTTGAATGTTTCTTGTACCAAATACTTCAGATAAAATATACTCAACCTGTAGATCACTAAGGAACTATAAATTAAAACAGTGAGAAACCACTCAAAACAGATCAGCATGGCTAAAATTTAAAACACCAAAAATACAAAATGGGTGGCAAGGACATGGCGAAACAAAAACTCTCATTTATTGTTGATGGGAATGCAAAAGTTTGTCCATTTGGGAAGATATTTTGTTTTTCTCTTATAAAATATGTTTTTACCATAAGATCCAACAATTAAATTCCTCACTATTTACTCAAACTGAAACATGTATTGGAACTTTATTTATAATTACAAGAATTTGGAAGTACATGAGAAATCTTTTAATATATAAATGGATAAACTGTGGTATATCTATACAATGGAATATTATTGAGCATAACAAATGAGCTATCAATTCACAAATTACATAGAGGAATCTTAAATGCATATGCCTTAATGAAATAACTCGGGCTAGGGAGATGGCTCAGTAGAATAAGTGCTTCCCTGGCAAGAGGAAGGGCCTGAGTTCAATCCCCAGTTCTGGAAAAAAAAAAAAAAGAAAGAAAAGAAAGAAAAAACTCAATCAGAAAAATTATATACTAAAAAATTCCAGCTGCATGACATTCTGGATAAAACAAATTTGTGGAGATCACTAAAATAATATGGTGTTTTCAGAGTATCGAGGGGAAAGAAGGGTCAATAGGTAAAGCATAGAAGATTTTTTAGGACAGAGAAACTATCTTATATTATACTGTAATGTTGGATATTTCATTATACATTTATAAAAGCCCATAAAGCATTTAATATGAAGAATAGATTTTCATGTAAACTCTTTACTTTAGTTAAAATAATGTATTAATACTATCAGTTGTACCATATGTTAATAAATGTTAATAAAGAGAAGGCTAGAATGGTGGAGGTGTTAATAGGATAGGTGCAAAATAATTTTAATTTTTATACAATTATTTGTAAATGTAAAATTTCTCTTAAAAAGCTTTTTAAATAAACAAACCTCTTTCAATTAAAAATGAATGAAAAGGAAATGCCAACATTATTAGATATGTGATATACAAAATAAATAAAATATCACTAAACTCATATCAGAACAGTCAAAATGAAAATGACTGAACATACCTAGTCCTGCTAACGTGCTTTTAAGTAATGAATCATCTCTTATAATCATAAACTGCCTCTTACATTCATACATTCTTGGTAGTAATGGTACAGCTACTTTGAAATCAGTTTGTTTCTGGTAAAAGCCAACATGTACTTATCACATGACTCAATCATCTTACTCATTATTTATTTATCCAAGATAAATGAAAACATGTGTATGAACAAAACCCTTTGCAAATAAATATGTTGCCTCAAGCTGGAAACACATCAAATGGTCATCAAATGCTAAACAGGTGAGAATTTAGTTTATTCATATAATTGAGTATAGTAACAAACCTCAGTTTGCAATTTCTTCTGTTTGTGAACAATTTGGTTCATGAACAAAAGCATTCAACAAAAGTTCACTTGCCTTCATGAACTCTACATGGGGTAATGAACACAACCACAGCCATCTTCCCTACATGAACACGAATGTTTCCACCTTCCCCACAATCTCTAGAATGAATTAAGTTCATGAACTGAAGAACCAGTGTATTACTCTGCAATAAATTGGAAGGTAACAATATGAACAGCATTATACTGTGGAAAAGAAGTCTGACAAAAAGCTATAGAAAAGACAGTCCTATTTATAAAGCAAACAAAATATTGGAGTATTTCTCCAAAGAAAGCCAACAAACATCCATTAAGGACATAAAATGAAACAAACATCATCAATCACTGGGAAAATATAAATCAAGTTCACAATAATACACTATTTTGCACTTACCAGAATGCCTATGCTCAACAGAACGGACAACTACTTAGAAAAGATCAGAAACCTCCAAAATTGCTGGTGAAGTGTAAAATAGGACAGCCTTTTGAGAAGTTTGTTGCTCAACAAAGCAAATACAGAATTACCACATAAGCCAGTATTTCCATTTCTAGGTATAGGGCCCTCCCCAAATTTAAAACCTATGTTTATTCAAAACATGTATATACGTTTTCAGAGAAACATCATTTAAGACAAAAGATACAAATACCCCACATGTTTGACAAGTGATGAATGGATAACCAAATGCGGTATGTCCATAAAGTGGAATATCATTCAGCCATAGAAAAGGAACGAAGCGCACTGATTCCTCCTACATAATGGAATATCCTTGAAAATATGCAAAGTGAAAGAAGGAAGACATAAAAAGTTCATGTGCAATTTCTAAAGTAGGTAAATTCATAGTGATAAGAAGACATTAGTGGTTTCTAAGATTAAGGGGAGTGGATAATGGTGGAGTGATTATCCAGAGCAACAACAGGATTTCTTTTTGGACTGGTAAAAACATTCTGGGATTAGGGAGCTATAAAAGTTGTACAGTCTTGTGAATGTGCTAAGAATTACTGAACTGTACACTTAAAATGAGTGATTTCTATGATAATGTGAATTATATCTAAATTTTAAAAAAATCTGTATACTTTTGACTGCATTGTTATGGAATTCTGGAAAAGACATACTATAGGAAATTAGGCTATGAGGTGGGGGAAGGGCTTAGTCATAAAGGGACAAAAAGAGGCTTTCAAGTGATAGGGAGCTCTATACTTTACTTGTACTAATGGTATATAATTGTACAGATTTGTCAATCCCATGAAACAGTGGACATAATATGACTCCATTTTACTGTATGTAAAATAACTCAAAGACTCTACCCAAAACAAGGAAGGACGAAGGAAGACAAAGAGGAAAGGATAGGGTGGAAGGGAAGAAGAGAGATAGTTACACAGAAAGAGAGAAAACAGAAGAGAATGAGAGAGAAACAATAAGAAAGACTTTATGAGCCACATATCTATATATGATAGATAAACTGAACTTTTGGTTTTATACACACACACACACACACGCACACAAACACACACCAGTGCTGTGATGGAACCCTCAGGTTTGCACATGCTAGACAAGCACTGTCCTGCTGAGCTGTGCCTCATCTCCTGATTAATAATTTTGGAAGTGGATGCATAATCCTTGGGTTCAGGTTGCTTTGCTCCTGTCAGTGGTGGTGCATCCATGGCACACCTGTCATAGCAGGCATGCACATCCTTCTCTGCTGGTGTGTGCACCAAGTCTCCCCAGCAGCCAAGCACCATATCAGCAGGTACAATTGCACCACTGACACATTGCAATAAATAAATGGGATTGGGATTGCAATTTGCACACTTGGCCTCTAAAAGTTTCCCATCACTGCGCTGGGCCAATATTCCCTGTAGGTCTATGGCTTTGGTAAGATATTTAACATCTATGAACTTTGTTTTCTTCATGTATAGATTGTAGGAATAAAGATAAAGAGAACATTTAGTGATTAGTGGTGACTGGGCACACATTGTAATATGCACAAATATATAAAACATATTGCTAAAATGGAAAGCCTTCATAAAATTTTAAGTTCAGAATGCAGTAAATTGTTAATAATTCAGTGCTTGAAAGTATCCCATGAAAACTACTATCTTAAAAGAGCCTTGTTAGAGATGACAAAAGTGTGGCTCCGAGAACATTTTTCTAAATGGAAAGATGATGAGTGAGAAGTTGCACGAGACCGTGAGTGGTAGAGTAGCTGATAGCTGCCTATTTTCTGCTTTGATTTTTGTAAACTACAAAACTAGTGCCAGGTAAAGTCAATAGCATCTTAACACTGAATAGCTGGTCAGTTAATGAGTAGATTGGAATTAGCAGCTGGCTAAGGCAGCCCACAGCTCTGGCTTACTCCTTGTTTTGTGGGAGGCCACTGAGGGCAATGAAGTGAGCACCCTCACAAGCTCACAGTCTATGTAGGAACCCTGTACTCTGTGCACTAGATGAAAAAATGTTCAGGGTTCCTTTGCAAGCAGAAATACAAGAAGGCTAGTATTGGATTCAACAGTCATTGGTTGAAATTTGGCCTAAAAAACCTCTGGGTTTCTTTCCCCCTTGTAGAAATCATAGTGAGGCCCAAGGACTCATTTTAGTTCCCTTTCCTTCCTGAAATCAAAACCATTCCTCTGTAGTACTTATTATCTGATGCACAGCATTGTGTTTTATGAGTTTATTGTCCTTTATCTTCTGTATCAGTCTCTTTACTCCAGGCCAACCTTGACTGATAGGTATTATATTAGTGTAGCATTATTTGAGGATGACATGATACTTTACACAGAAGATGGTAAAAATTCCACCAGAAGATGTCTAGATTTAATAATCAAATTCAGCTGCATAGCTGTATCCAAAGTTGACACCTAAAAATCAATAAACTTCCTGTACACAAATGACAAAGTTATTGAGAGAAAAATTAAGGAAACTTCACCTTTCCCAATAGCATACAAACAAAAAAATACCTAGGAATGAATCGCATAAAAAAGATAAATAACCTTTACATTGAAAACTATAATACTCTGACAAAGAAGACTAAAGAGGATATCAGAAAACAGAAATGTACCCTTGCTACTGGGTAGGAAGAATCAACCCAGTAAATATGGCCATACTCCCAAAATTGTTATACAAATTTAGTATAATCTCAATCAAAATACCATTGGCATATGTCACAGGACTAGAGAATACATTTCTAAAATTCATTTGGAATCAGAGAGACTTAGAATAGCAAAAACAATTCTGGACAATAAAGTAAAAGCACTCAAGGCACCACAATCCTTAACTTTAAATTATACTGCAGAACAACTGTGATAAAAATGCATGGTGCTGGAAAAATATAACGCAAAATGAAATAAAAGACCTGAAGATCAATGGAACAGAGCACAAAACATAGAACCAATTTCAAACACATTCAACTACATTAGCTTTGACAAAGGGGCCAAACATGTTCACTGGAAGAATGACAGCGCCCTTCATAAATGGTGCTAAAAAGAAACTGGCTTTCCATATGCCAAAGAATAAAACGAGGCCCATATCTATCTCTATGCACTAAACTAAAATCAAAATTGATCAAATACCTAAATATTAAAACAGAAACACTAAATCTACTAGAATAGAGAAAGGTAAAACTCTTGAAGACATAGGTGTAGGCAAAAGACTTCATAAACAAAACCCTAATTCCATTGGAAATACTATAAAGAATCAAAAACCAAGATCTCATCTTATTTATTTGTTCATTTATTATTTTTTTGTGACTGGCTCAGCCCACCCTGGGGTCTGGGCTGGTGCAGTATGTGGTGCTAGGGATTGAACCGTGGTCCCTGCACACTTGCCTAAGCTTGCCTAAGCAAGCACTTTAGACCATTGAGCTATCTTTCTGGCCCCTGGGATCTCACCTTATTAAAAAGATTTTGCACAGGAAAAGAAAGTACCAACAAAATGAAAACATAACCCACAAAGTTGGAAAAAATGTAACCAGCTGTTCCTCAAAGGACTAATATCTAGAACACATAAAGAACTAAAAAAATTAGACCACCAAAATTTAAAAACCCAATCCAAAATGGGCATCTGAGATACACACTTCTCAGATATGTCAAATAAACACATGAAAAACTGTTCAGCGTCACCAGTCATTTAACAAATGTAAATAAAAACAATGCTGACATTCCATCTCATTACAGAAAAAATGGTTACCATAAAGAAGTAACAAATGCTGATAGGGTTGTGGGGGGAAAGGAACCCTTCTGTACTGTTGCTGAGAGTGTAGACTGGTGTAGCCACTGTGGAAATCTGTATGGATATTTCTCAGAAAACTAGAATTAGAGGTCTGATTTGACCCAGCTATTTCACTTCTTGATATGTTCCCAAAAGAATAAAAAACATCATACCACAGTGGTATATGTGTACCCATATTTATAGCTGCACAAATTACAATAGCTAGAGCTTGGAAACAGCTCAGATGACTATCAACTGAGGAATGGATTAAAAAAACACGTGGTCTTTTTATATAATGGAGTGCTACTCAGCCATAAAGAAAGATAACTCAAGGCTTTTATAGGTAAATGGACGCTACTTGAGACCATACTTACAAGTGAAATAAGTCAGGATTGCATGTGTGAACATCTATTGTCTTCCTAGTATAAGAAACTGAAAGTGTAAATAAGAGCCAAAATGTAAAATAGATATTGTGCAATGGGAAGAAATTGTTCAAAAGTACATAGCAACTAGGAAAGGGAAGGAAGAAAGAAAGGAAAAAGAAAAAATGACAAAAGAAGGATAAAATGGAAATAAAGCTTTGTGAATAGTTAGGGGAAGAGGAGTTGACAGGAGAGGAAGGGAATGGGGAAAACATGAATCAAGTTATGTCACATACATGTACAAATTTCCTACAATGAATATGATCATTATGTGTAGCTAAATTGGACCAATAAACTTAATAGGAAAAGAAACACTGCCAAAACGTGTGTTGCCAGGAGCAGGAAGATATCATTTAAATACTTATTCTTTGTTGCCTTGGGACACCAGGGTTTAATCTTACTCCTGATGACAAGCAGCTTTGCTTGATCTCTAGAAATGAATAGTCTAGTCTATTCTCTCAGACATCCTTTTTCTACAAAACTCCTGGTAGAGCCCAAGTTATGACCTTTTTACCATGTTTGTTAAAAGAAAACCTCAGAAGAAGAGATAGGTGGTCTTTGGCCTATCTCTCTGAACATCAATTCTTCATAAAACATACCTTTTTTCTGATTTATGGAAAATCATAAATAACATAAAACAACACACAAGCTACATGTTTCATAAAGGATAGCAGTTACTACCACGGCCTCACGTACTGCTCACAGAGAGCTGCACTGAGAAGGATCCCGGGAGCCAATAACAACACAGCTTGACTCTTCTGCGGAAATGCTGCCATGTGGACTAGGCAGGATGCTCACGGCACAGGCTAAAAGAAACACATAGAGACTCCCTCAAAACATTGCCTGGCAAGAGGGGCCACTAGTCAGGAATGACATCCGCACACGTGATATTTGAGGAATAAGAACTGAGGTACGTGGAGGGGAGAAATTTTCCTGTGAGCCTCAACCTTTCTATCCGTATTTGACATTTCTCTGTAAGGAAATGAAGTGTTTCTTCTAAGTAAATTACAGCACTGAGGGAGGTAGTCATTAAAGATTTCTGCTTTCAGAATTCCCTTTCCCCCACGTAGTACTTAATTGTGTAGCTTCAAGTTGGTGCGGTCTCTTGAAGCAAAAACAGGTGCTTTTGAGAGGTGATGCAAATTTGGAATTAATGGAATGCAGAGATCTATTCTGCATCTCAAAACAGGCTATGAATCTAAACCCTTTTTCTGTGGCTGTGCCTCTTAAGCGCTAGAATCATAAAACACAGGATGGGGCAGAACAATTGCGTGATTGTTTTTCACATCCTCAAAGAGGATTTCGGAGTACCATAAGCTGCTAATGAATTTCAGGAGACAGGTGCAAGATACGCAATTACTTTTCCATTTCCACCCCTTTTCATCATCTGAGAGCACTTACGGATTATTCACCAATTTCTGTGGCAGAAGCTTTTTGTGAGGAATATTCCATCCAAA
Source organism: Octomys mimax (assembly GCA_002564305.1). Classification (NCBI taxonomy): domain Eukaryota; kingdom Metazoa; phylum Chordata; class Mammalia; order Rodentia; family Octodontidae; genus Octomys; species Octomys mimax. Next base: position 4,827 of record NDGM011235097.1, on the reverse strand, counting down.
TATAGCTATTAGACATTGTTCAAGATGTCTCTAATTGGGAGGAAAAATAACAAAGACAGCAAACAATGACAATTTCTCAAATTGAAAGAAATTCAAGTTGGTCTCATTAAAGTATTTAAATGGTCACTTTTACGTCATTTTACTTAGGGGTCTTGTTACCAGGACTCACATTTCAGACCCTGTATGCTCTTTATCCAAGGAAATCAAATCTGTGTTTCTCCCCAAGGTCTGCTTCAGCGTGCTTCCTTGTCACTGGAGTGTTTACACCTGCCCTCTACTCTTTGTCATCCTCACCACAGTCTTTCTGAGTTTCAGCTGCCTGGGCATCCAGTTTAGGCCTTCATAACCAATACCACTCTAGTTTGGGACTCGATCCTGGGGGGATCTTACCACTCTGAAAAGAGAATCTTATGTCATGTAGCTGCAGTAGAGGGTACCTTGATGAAGATAGAGATGATGGTTTGTTTGCAGGTTACCTTTTCCTCTTCTACCATCTTCTCTATCATCAGTAGCTTCTTGTTTTAACATTGCTTGAATTATGGTCACAGACTATGGAAGTGCATGTTGTTGTGCATCTAGAATTATGTCTAATGTCAAAGCAAAGGCTCAAATCTCCATAAACACATCTTATAAGATCCAGAGGGTTTCCAGGGTTTAAAATGGCCCTTCTGCCTCCATAAATCTTGTAAGGAAGACTCAGAATCAGCTCCATGAATGGAACAATCATTCCTGATGTTATGGCTTATGTCTAGTTGTCCCCCCTAAAACCTCATGCAGTCATGGGGAAGCTTCTAGAGATTTTGATTAATTAATCCAATGCTGGGATTATGGGTATGGGTGCTATACCTTTTCTTTGGGGTGAATAGCCTGATTGCAATATAAGAAAGGGAGAGAGGCTTGCTAGCTGCCACAGCCACTAATACTCCTTTTTTGCTTTTTGCTGTTTTCTGCCACCATGAACAGCTGCCTTCTGCCATATGCTGCTCTGCTTCGGAGCCAGCTGAGTATGGACTAAAACCCCCCACTAACTGTGAGCTAAGTAAACCTTTCCTCCCTTAATTTTGAGTGTTGGGTATTTTGTCCTAGCTGTGAAAGAAAAGTAACTGAGACACCTGCCCATCACCCAGTCATGATAACAAGAGGACTGGCCAAGGAGAACATATCAGAATTAGGAGACACAGTGGACTTCCAGGAAAGCTCTGTTGTGCCCCCTTAGGGAAGCAGCAGACAGGGCTTCAGGGAGGAAAGGTTTCAAGAGTCACCAGTCTAAGGGGGAAGGGGTGCCTGCTCTGTCATAACATAATCAGGTGACTGCATCACTAGCAGGATCACCAATCTGTTCCAGGACACCTACCATAGAGGAGGAGAATTGGAGAGCAGTTGTAGAGGTGAGGAAAGAGTTAAAGTCCTAGCAACCTGTGTGCCTCCACTCAGCAGTGTGGAGAACCACTGCTCTTCTTGAAGGAAGAGCAACTGTCTCCATTTTGGCTGAACCTAATACGAACACAGCTGGCTAGGACTTTTTCTTATGGCTTTAAGTAATGCATATCTGTCCAGCCAAGCTGCTGATGGTAGTCTTTGAAGAAGGCAGGCAGTGTTTCCTCGGACCTCCCACTGTTCCCTGGTGTGAGCTGGGATAAGACAAGACGAATAACCAATGCTCCATGCTTCTTCTGGGATGAAGCTTTGGGATAGAGGCTATGACTTCCCAGGGTTTAAATGGTTACACATCAGCACTGAAGTACCAACCTTAAAACATTAGACATTATCTCAGTTGTGTTATGAAGATTACTCTTTCTGCAGATCCTTCTCTCTGCATTACAGAGATGATTTGGGGCCTCCTACCTCACCTAGCACACAGTACTCACCTGTTTCCCACCATTCCCAGTCACTCATCCTCAAGCCACACCTTCTTCATAAATTAATAAAACCCAGGCTCAGCCCTGGGTTGAGACCTTTGTTCTGGTTAGTCATCATTCTAGCTGGATTTAGGACCTCTTGGCTTCCAATAGTTACAAATATGCCTTAGCGTCTTTATTCTCACCATAGGTTGCACTAGAAGTGGTAGATTGGAAGAATTAACTCACCTGAATTTCAATAATTGTTCTTGGGATCACAGATATAAAATTCCTGGGGTATAACAATGACCCAGAAGGGGTCTCTATAAGCAGAACAAGAAGATGTGAATAGTTTTAGATCAAACAGAGCCAACCAAAGCTAGTTGAGCTTGCTGATGTTCTCTTTAAAGAGAGCAACTTAAGGGACAGGAGTAGCTCTTCAGTGGGTGGAAGACACTAGGATAGGAGCTGGAAGGTGTCAGTGAGCAAGGATATCACTTCAGAGTCTTTTCACTAGAAAACATGTATCGAGCAGAGCCTACTTGTGTTCTCCACAGAATGTCCATGTTTGGCTTAGGAGACAGGGAACTCATGGGCATCTCTCCTTCAGAGACCCCAGTGATGGCTTAGAGCTGATAAGAGAAGAAGCACATTTATCCAGGAGAAAACACAACTTTTGCACAGAGGTTCTGATTTCTCCTCCTGGACTTGCACCGCAGGGAAAGAGCTTAGAAGAGGAAAGAAAGGTGTAGGAGGAGCATGTCTTGTCCCTGTACCCCCAAACAGGCTTTAGCAGTGCTCACACAAGCATGTACTAGACTTTGATGTTTTAGATGGAAAAGGATGAATATTAAATATTGAAACCTGCTTATTCAGTTTTGGAAGTATTAATTTCTTTTGTTTCATTCCTTAAGCTGGTTGAAAAACCAAACCATGTCATTGCTATTTACTAGGGCACTCTTCACTTCATTCTTCAGTCCTATTGTTATCATTGTAGTTTATATACCACTGGTAGACATTCCATAGGATCTTATACATGGGATCCCATGTTGTTACGTTCCTTCTGGGACATTCTCTTCCTGAGTACAATGTGAGCTTATCAGTGCAGATCGATGAGTTTCATCTCTGGCTAAGTACTTGTTTTCACTTAGGATAAATCACAGGTGTGTAGGCTGGTCTCCAAGGTGCCAAGGGACAAGGATGCTACCTGTTCCTCTGCTCCCACTTTGGAAAACTGCTTTTCCTGTCCATACCCTCATCAAACTGCTTTCCTGACTGTTATGGTTTGTGTCTAGTTGTCCCCACAAAGCCTCGTGCAGTCATGGGGCAGACGTTTAGAGTTTGTCATTAATTCATGATCCACTGGGATTATAGGTATAAGTGCTGCTGGGATTATGGGTGTGAGTACGGCACCCAGCCTGGGGCTGATAGCCTGAATGCAACAGAAGGGAGACAGACTTGCTCCCTGCTGCCATTGTTACCACTACTCCTCCCTTTTGCGCTCTCTGCTCTTTGCTGCCACCATGAATGGATGCCCTCTGCCATGTGCCAATCTGCCTTGGAGCCAGTTGAGTATGGACTAAAACCTCCATTAACTATGAGCTAAATAAACTTTTCCTTCCTTAATTTGGGGTATCAGGTATTTTGTCCCAGCAATGAGAGAAGAGTAACTGAGACACTGACATTGACTCAAGGTGTCATTTTTTCTCTGGAAGCCAGGCTCTTGGCAGATAGACAAAAACAATCTTTTCCTTACACTTTGCTTAGACAGTCTCTTTCCGTCTTTCAACTTAGACAATCCTTGCCCAGGTGAGTGCTGACTCACTGTGGGTTGGCTAAGTGGGCTTTCTGTTTATGCCATGGCAACTATGCTGCTCCTGTAATACCTTACCAAAGTGAAATTGCTTTTCTTATGTTTATGGGTGCCCACCTAAAATCCAAAACCTTTTGAGGGAGGAACTATTTATCACAGACAACATCTTATCCCCATCACTTAGAACTATGGCCATAGCTCAATAGGATTTAATGTTTGCTGAATAGTGCTCCTCCTTTTCTCTCTGTCTTTTCTCCCTCTTTTTCTTTTCTCAGTTCTCTTGAAAATTACAGAAAACATCGACAGTTCCTCACACACTGTTTAGTACTCAGTCTTCTATGGTAAACACTCTGATGTTTAAGTTTCTGCCTACAAATGTGGGCAAGGATGATGGGAACACTTTGAAGAGATTCCATGGGGAGAAAGGTTTCCTTTCTTAAATTTATTTATTTATTTGGTAAAAGGTCTTGCTATGCAGCTAGGCTTGTAGTGATCCTCCTGTCTCAGCCTCCCTAGCACTGGGATTACAAGTGTGCACTACCATACCCAGTTTTAGTGGCTAGGGCAGCATGGCCTGCGTTATCGGGGATTGAACCCTGATCCTTGTGCTTGCCAGGCAGGTGCTTAGACTGCTTGGCTATCTCACCAGTCCGAATTTTTTTTTTTAAATTTTAAGTATTTATTGATTTGTTTGTTTGTTTATTTTAGTACAGAGGACTGGACTTATGACCTTGCATTTGCCAGGCACTGCTTATGCCACTGAGCTATCTCCCCAGCCCAATTTTAAGAATTTATACAGGATCCAAAG
>NDGM011235092.1:7831-21714 GCA_002564305.1 Octomys mimax | reverse complement strand
CCTAGAGATTTGATTTGAAACTGTCTAATTGCTATTTGTTTATCAATAAAATTATGAAAAAAACTCAATTATTTCAGTGGTCCAAAGAAAATGATGTATAACTAATGCTACTTTCTGTATCTAACATGTAAAAATGAACATGATACCTTAATTTTTTTCTTGTTATATTTAGTATTTATCTATTCTGTGGCTATAAGTAAAAATGATAAGAAATGATAATAAAAGCCTTAAAGTAAAATGTGTAGATGCATGCAAAATAATATTTCTCCTTAGTAGTGTGAAGCTAGTTAAAGTTAAGATAATCATTGGTTTCTACCACAAGTATCAAATTCTCTCAGAATACTGAGATATTATTACTAAAATGAAAATGCTGAAAATCCATTATATCTTTTATCAAACAAACTAAATTCAAGATGTCTGAAAAAAATTCTACTTGTGATATTTTTAGCCAAAAAAGAAAATTTATAGATAATTTCTGCATTGTAAACTAAATAAATAGAAATGATGAAACATGTTACTGGCATTTGCTATAAACAGCCCATATAAAATCAGCAGAAGTACCTTCAATATAATGGAGAGATTTGTTAGTGTCATATTTGGGCTTGTTTTTGTAGTACTTAAATATTACTATTGTAAATAAGGACAAATGTACAAACAATTTTCCCTCTTAACTAGGGAATTTGAGGAAAATTACCTCCACTGTTATATAACAAAATCTGTTTGAAGACTTCTCATTCCCTTCCAATAAAATTGGAACATGTTGGATGCCCCACACTTAATTTATATTAAATTACACCATTGTCTATGTCAAACTGATTGCCAAAAGATGGAGAAGATATGAAAAAACAAATTAGATGAGTAAATGAGAAAGGAGGCAAGAAAGATGGCTTTCCAAGCTTCCTGCTAAGTGTATTTCCCAACAAGTTCTCTGGGGAGAAAAGATTACTAGGAACAATTTTGGGTTCAATTTAACTTTTGCTTGAGTGTCCATATACTTTCTACAATGTCTGATTTAAATAAATGTAGCACATTGTTAGCCCCTGATTATAATTGCTATAAAATTTTAAAACCAATTTAGAATGCTGTCATAAAAGCCGACACAAAATATACTTTTCACAAATGAGTCATATGGACCACAAGGGGACTGAAAAATAAACAGAAATTAGTTTAAGATGCTTAGTTATCACTGTTGGAAGCAACGAACCTGAAAATTTTTTTTGAATTTAAACCTGAAATAGCTTATAGGTAACAGAAAAGTAGTTTCTACAGTAGCTTATAAGAATGTCTTTGACCAACATATTTTCAAATGGTAAATTCCAATGAATTTGTTCTGTACTTGGATTAGACATATTTCTTTTTAGCAATTATTTAGGACTCTTTGAAATAATAATTTGAGTCAACTAAGCCTTACACAAGAGTAACAAAAAATCATATTCTTATTTGTGTCTCATATTCTGAATACATTATTTGAAATGGTTACGAAATCACTTTTATTTCCAAGACCACAAAGAATATACAATTCCATGCTTCAATGGCTTTCAGAAATTCTCATAGGTTGAATTAGGATTTTTCTATTGCATTTGACCTGAAAACTTCTTACATGATTACCTTTCCCAGACCAATGTCATGATTTTGCCTGGATAAGATTTAATAGTTGAGCTACTGATAAACATTATGTAAAAGCCTTTTAATGCATTACATTCAGCCTTTGTGCTTAGAAAAGAACAGCCCAACAGTGGAGTAGGAAAATGTTCATAGTTGGACCAATGGTTGGCATTGGCCCTATAGTAATTTCTGAAGATGTGGAATGACTTCTTTCTGTTCTAATATGTTTATTTTTCTCTAGTTATTTGTGATTAATTTTCTTGTTCTCCCCCCAGCCTCTTATCTTTTTATTTTTTTATGTATTTAGTAAAGAGTCTACAGGGTCTCACTATACAGATTGGACTCATAGTGATACTGTTTTCAGCCTGCCAAGTGCTGGGATTACAGGTGTACCTCACCACAACCCGGGGGCAGGGCTGGCACAGCACACCAGGGATCGAATCCCGGTCTTGCGCCTGCCTAAGCAGGCGCTTTAGTCTGCTGAGCTATCTGGCTGGCCCCCCAGCCTCTTGTCATCACCATTTTACTCCTAAATTCTATGAAATCAAATTGCTATCTTGCACATTTGATCGTGAACACATGGTATTTGGCTTTTGGTACCCTGATTATTTCACTCAACACAGTTATTTCCAGTTCCATCAATGTTTTCACAAATGAAATGAGAAAATTTCTTTTCTTTTTTTTTTTTTTGGATAAATAGCTCTCCATTATGTAAGTGTGCATATTTTCTTTTAACATATTTGTTCATTTTTATAGTACATTACTAATTCAATACATGTAGACAATGTGTAATAATTAACTCAGAGAAACAAGTATTTCTATTTCTTCAAACATTAAACACTTTATGAGTTAGGAATTTAATACTATCTTAAAAGTTCTCATTCCTTTGTGACTTGTGTCATATTTGGGCTTTGTTTTGCATCTATTCTGTGGATATAAGTAAAAATGATAAAAAATGATAATAAAAGCCTTAGAGCAAAATTTGTAGTTCATGCAAACTAATATTTCTCTTTAGTAGTGTGAAGCTAGTTAAGGTTAAGATAATCTTTGGTTTCTACTGCAAGTATCAAATTCTCCCAGAATAAGATATTATTACTAAAATGCAAATGCTGGAAATCCATTATATCTTTTATCAAACAAACTAAATTCAAGATGCCTGAAAAAATTATACTTTATGTATAATTCTAAATTATGTAGAATGTAAATGCTTCATCTGCATTGATTTCCACAACTATTTGGTATTAAAATATTCCCCACACTAATTGATGGTGCTCAGATGTAAGAAATAAGACATTCTTAAACAACTTACAATTCAGAAGAGATATTAAATTTATGGGTGCAATTTACTGCATATAATTAGGAAAAGGAATGATTTATGTCAAGTAAAGTGTTTAAATGAACAAAATTATAGAGATTAGAAGAATCAAACTATTTATTTATTTGCATGAAGGACAGGTGGTGGTTCACCTGTGTGCAATATTAAGGAAAGTAAGTGTTAAGCTAGTCATCAGATGATAATTGAGGGGGTCGGGGAGATGGCTCAGTCAAATAAGTGCTTCCCTGGCGTGTGCAAGGGCCTGAGTTCAATCCCACGTTCTGCCAAAAAGAAAAAGAAAAAAAAAGATGATAATTGGGGTTCAGAAAAGAGTGAATGTGAAAGTTCAATTTTGAAAACAAATTGCCAATGTTCCAGGGTACAAATTTGTGAGAATTCCCTGTGATTGTTATAGAGTGATATTAAAGACTAAACATGATGTTATCAATTTGGGTATAATTGATATGGCTACAAGCACCACTAGTACTATGTGGGGAGGAGGAAAAGAGCCTCCACTAGCTCTGTACCTTGGTTCACTTCAATTCATGGTAGTGAGGTGACAGCCAAACCACTGACCTCATTGAGGACAGCACTTTCCAGAGAATAGTTCTCCAGGGCTGACGTGTTACCTACTGCAGAGGCCCATGGAAGATAGCCATAGGACATGGACTGTGAAACAGTGAGGACTACATTACCTTCTGAGATCCCCTGAGAAGCTTAAACTGAAGCCAGGAAGATCATGAGGCTTTCATTTTATAGTAGGAGGCCAAGTCTGGCTAAGTCTGAGTTTCCTCAGACAGGCCTGGATTTGAAATCAATGACATTGAGTCCAATGGTCTCCTGGAGACTTCATACTGTTGCCTACATCAAGGGGAGACCAGTGGTCTAATTTATGGTAAGTTGTTATCTAGTTTTTAAATGTCTATGGTAAAATCATAGTTCTCTTTGTTTTGGTTAAAGGTAGTTTATGAGTAGTTCTTAGGGATTGCCAGTATCAAGTTTATATTTGATGCTATTCCTATGGTTGACTTCACTAGTATAGCCAAGATAACATAGGTCTTGCTCTCAGTTAAATTTCTCCTTATACCAATATCTGGATTGCTGGGATATATCAGTCAATCCTTATAGAGAAACAGATTTAATGCAATATCTATAAATATATATGTATTTAAGATATATGTACTATAGACACCCAGAGTCACCCTTTTGTGCAAAAGGGCTGTCTACACACTGAAGATCCAAAGAATCCTTTCCAAGATCAGTAGTCTGGAGTTCACTGTAATGGCATGTGTTAGTCTTTACCAGGAGACTGAGAAGACTTCAGTGGAAGGCTGAAAGGTCTGTGCTAGAGGGCTGAAGAGTCTGTTGGTGCTACTTATGCCAAGAATAGGTCTTTTGTCCTCAGTAAATTCCTTCAGGTACATCTAGAGCTGTGATGATCCAATTTAATTGAGTCTTTCTTAGTCAAGTTGATATAATTAGTTAACTATCACATGGAGGATCATAATTAGTACTGTGGCCTATTCTCAAAGAACTGGTTATTGGGTTGAGTAACAACTGATTCTTCTAAATGGAGTTGACTCCTGGGACACTGGCAAAGGCCGATGGTCAGCTATGCACAGAGGATATCTCTGCAACTAAGCTACCCATGAGAGCGAACCAACAAACCCAAGCAGAGAAAACCAAACCAAACCAAACCAAACCAAAACAAAACAAAACAAAACAAAAAGCAAAAATCAAAGCGTGAGAATACTAGACAACAAAGTGCCTCCAAAAGCTCTCACCCCTCCATGAAGCTAATCCAGGGGAATGGAGGGAAAGAAATCAAAACCACACAGGACAAACATCTGAAAGACCATCAGGGGAGGTAGAATGACAGATCAATAATGTGCTTGGAAATTGAAAGAAGATTTAACTAAACAAATAATGAACTTGGGGCTGGGGAGATAGCTCAGTAGAATAAATGCTTGGGGCCTGAGTTCAATCCCTGGTTCCACCAAAGACAAAAACAAAAACAAACAAACAAACAAAAAACACCCCAATCTTAATGAAAGTAATAACCAGTGAATCCAGAGAAACACCAATAAAAATCTAGTGAAGCTAAAGCAAAATGTGCAAACGTGAATACCCAGCACAGAAAGAAAAAAGTCCACAAAAGAGTTCTAAAGAAAGATCAGGTAGACTAAGAATACACTTGAGGATTTGGGAGATAGCTCAACAGTCTAAGTGCTTGCCTGGCAAGCACAAAGACATGGGTTTGATTCCAGGTACCAATCCTTGCCAGTCATCAAAACCAGGTGTGGTGGTTCATGCTTGTAATTCCAGCATTGGGGGGCTCAGACAGGAGAATCTCTATGAGTCTGAGTTGTGTAACAAGACCCTGTACCAAAAGTATTGAGAAAACAAATGCAAAACCTAAATCATAGGCCACAGAAGTGACCAGAGTGAGAACTACAGTGCCAGACCTAGAAGAATGGGCTATTGTCAGTGTCAGCTAATGTGAGACACATTAAAAATATTAAGGAGTAATGAAAAATTAATCCATAAGTTTCTAGATCATAAAAAGACTAATTTAAGAGGCTGAGCATGGGTGTGGGAGGCTGAAAATAGAAGGATCACTATGAGTCTGATCTGTATAGTGAGACTCTATAGATCCTGTAGTAAATACAAAGACCAATATAAGAGTAATTGGAATTAATGAAAAGTTAGAAGAGAATCTTGTTACAGATTGTGTCAAGATGTCCCAGGGCCTCATTTTATCAAAGGTGGAAGTTTTGGGAGGTTGCTGCATCTAAAGTGTATGAGACTGGGATTAAAGATGTGATTCTTTGATTATGTAATGATGCAGTTCTGGGATCAAAAGTCCTCTACCTTGGATAAACTGTATGGAACATAAAAAGAGCTGTTCTTGCCACTTGTCATTTGCTACTTTGCTTCTGTTTGTCCACTTTGAGTTTTGTTGTCTTCTGCTCACTATGAACTGCTTTTCCTCTTCAACGCCCTTCCATCATGTGACCCTGCCTTGAAGCCAGACAGCTCTGGCTATGAACTGATACCTCTACAAGCTCTGATCTACAGTAAACCTTTACTCCTTTATCTTTGGGTGTTGAGTATTTTGTATCAGCAAGAAAAGTTACTAACACAGAATTTGGTACTAGAAGTAGAGTCACTGTTACTGTTGGACTTGACCATGTGGTTCAGGAGCCTTTGGAACTGGCTTATGGAAAGAATTTGAAAGTTTTGGACATGCTAGCTAGCATTTAAGGGATGGAATGTCTTAAATTTTAGAGGATGGCAAATTCTTGTTAGAGCTCAGAAGACCAGAATACTTATAGAAATGCTACTGGGAAAGACCAGGCTCAGAAGGTTTCTAACGAGAAGGACTACATTGACTGTTGCACTCCAAAGGATGTGTGTGGTGCATTGGTAGAAAGTTCCTCTTCACAGACTGAGACTTTGTCTGAGACTCAGCCTAAACGGGATGACTAATTTATTTTGCAGAAGAAATTTCAAGACAGTCTAATGTTGAGGTGGTGGCTGGGTTATTATTTGGGGCTTTCAGTCAGATCTATGTTAAGACTCAAGAATAAACACTTAAACAAAATGATTTAAAATGTTGTGCGTTTGACCATAAAGGAAATTCCAGTAAAACTGTGGACTTCAAAGGTAGAGCAGAGGAGAACTTGATTGCTGAGAAGGAACAGGCCAATGGAAAAGATGGCCTGGGGACATTAATATAAATAGGATCCTAGCCTTAAAAGCCTCAAGGTAGCAAAGGTGAAAGAATCTGCTCTAAGAAGAGATCTTGAGAGCACCATGTTTCAGAATGGAGGTGGCCTAGAGAATTTATTCTTTAGGATTGTATTCAGAGTACTCAGAAATCCTGGCATCAATTCCTATAGCCAAGAGAGAAGCAAGCCTGTCGACTGCTTTCCAGCTGGCAGCACAACTTGGTGTCATCCACATGGTGGTGAGTTTAGGTGCATGCAGAATGTAAGAGTTTAGGGGTCAGGAAGGCTTCTATCTAGACTTCAGAAGATGGTTGGAGGCTAGGCAACGTGCCCTTGAGAGGGCAGAATGTGAAGCGTGAGTGTGCAGTGGAAGATGCAGTAGAGACCACAGAAGGTTGGTGAATCCAGCAAAATGGATCATCTGAGGAAAGTTGCAAGAAGTGAGCAAGGTCAGCCCAAGAAAGAAACCATGAGAACTACAACCACCAGAAGTGCCAAAGGGGCAGAAGGCACCCAATCCATTTGGAGTTCATGCCACAGACTGCCTTGGGGATGGACACGGATCCACAGAAGTGAATGTTTGTGCTGATAGAGTTTTGTATCATTCCTCTTTACCCTTGAATTTATATATTTTAGAATGGTAATATGTATCTTGTGTATTGAATGATGGAAGTGTTCAACTTTCTTTTCATTTGTACGCAAGATCATAGTTCAGAGTTTGTCTTCATTCTCAGAGACTTTGGACTTGGACTTTTACGCAGTGCTGAAACTTTTAGTTCTTTGGCAACTCTTATTTTAAAAAATATTTTATAAAAAAAGGTAAAACAAAGTTTTACAACAAAATAGTGGGAGTATAATGATAGTCAATACACTACATGTTGTTATCTTTAGCTTAGAATAAAAGATATGGGCATAAAAACTTCTCCAATTGATATTACCACAAAGTGTCTTTTTAATGAATTAAAATGATACTAATAGTATGACAGATTTTATGCCTTTTCCCTGCTCTCCTTTTCTTTTTCATCTATTCTGGTTTATTATTTTCTTCTTGACTATTTCTTTCAACTTCATTATATCTATTGTACATTGTAGAATTTATTTAAACTTTCAGTTTCCAACACCAGGGAGGCAATACTATGTTTACACATGTGAGCCAGATTTATCTGAATTATGTGTACAGGCTTTAGTTGCATCAATTTTCTTATATAATTGTCAAGTATCATTCTTTATGGATGAGTAGCCCTTCATTGTAAAAACTACCACATAATTTTTAAAAAATATTTTTAAACAGTGCAAAATACTAAAATATAAAAAGCTACAAGTGATACAGAATTTCACTTAACAAAGTAAGTGAAATTGTTTTAATGCACAATGTTGCTGTCCAAGCAGTTATTCATATTGCCAGATATATGCATGCAAAATTGGAAGAATAAAGAAAAAAGAAATAAACATATAAGAAATTCAGAAGAGAAAAAGTACAAATAATTGAAAAAAGGAAACAAAAAAATTAAATATTACCTGCTTCTTTCGATAGACCAGCAGAAATACACAGTGCAGGTGTCCAAACTATCCAGCTTATATTAATAGATATTCTTATTTCCCTAACTCCATCTCCTGCCCTTGTCAACTTGTCTAGGTATCTTCCTAAAAGTGTTAAAGATGTCATATCACAAGGATACATGCACATCCGTGTTTAGAGCAGCTCAATTTATAATGGCACATCTGGAAATGGTCTATATGCCCATCACGACAAATACATAAAAATATGATACTGATACATGATGGAGGAGTACTCTGCCATAAGTAAAGACAGACATGAGCCATTCATGGGCAAAGAGCTGTGAATTGAGATCATACTGTTATATGAAATAAGTCAGGAATACAAGCTTGATGTGTCATTACTTAGCCTATATAAGAAATTTTACATATATATATATATATATATATATATATATATATATATATATGAAGAGAGGTAGAAAATAGTTAAGTAGGAAGTAGATCTTTTTCAAATAGGGGAACTAGAGAAGAAAGGTGGGGGAGGAGTGGAAGGAATGGATTAAAAAAAAGGGAAAATAATGAAAATAGAGTGCTTGCAAGGGAAGGGGACCAAAAGTTGGAGGGATTGTGGAGGAAGAAGAAGGATAGGGAATGAAAAATAAAAGAGAGAGAAAAATATTCAGATGTATTATGTGCCAACTCTGCATGATAATTATAACCAGTGTACACTGCAAACATATGCTAATATAAAAGATGAATTAGGGGGCCATGGAGATAGCTCAGCAGTCTAAGTACCTGCCTAGGCAAGTGCAAGGATACAGGTTCAGCCCCAGGTACCACATGCCATGCCAGCCCTGCCTTGGGTGTACTGAGCTGGTGACCAAAACCAGGCATGGTGGCACACGCCTGTAATCTCACTGCAGGGGAGACAGAAACAGGAGTATCACTATGAGTCTGAGGGGCATTGTGAGACCCTGTACCAAATACATAAAATTTTAAAAAATAGGATAATAGGTCATATTTGACCCTTCTTTTCCCTTTCTATATATCTTCCAGGAAAAAATAAAAGTATCACACCACAGTAATATATGTACACCTACGTTTATAGTAGTCTGTAATAGGTAAATCTTGGTAGCAATACAAATGTCCATCAACTGATATACATGTGTTTTTTTAATTTAATGGAGTATTATTCAGCTAAATAGAAAGATAGACATTTATAGTTAAGTGGATGGATCTTGGGACCATAACCATAAGTAAAATAAGTTGGACACATAGGTGTAAATATTGCATTATCTTTCTGATGTGAGAAACTAAAATGTAAAAAAGAGCAAATATGCACAATAGATATTGTGAAATAGGAAGAAATTGTTCAAAAGGCAAAAGGAACTAGGGAGGATGAAGGGGAAAGGAAAGAAGGGAAAGAGAAGATAAAAGAAGAACAAAGTGATCACAGCTTTGTGAACAGGAAGGGAGAAGGACTTTGAAAAGAGCAGACAGGAATGGACAGAAGAGTGGAATAAGGATTTGTCAAGAAGAGATACAAATTTCTAATAATGAGTGTGTGCACTACATATATCTAACTTATATCAATAAACTTAGAGTAAAAAAATTAACATATACACACAAAAGGAAAGTAGGCTATGGTCACATTGTTAAGAATTTAATCTGACTCTACACTGTGGATTACTTCGGAATATTTTTTGATTCACAAACTGTAGTAACATGTATTTATATGACAGGAAGATGGTGGAGTTATGCTGTGAGTGGGAAATTTGCAGATGGAAGCTTGGAGCAGATATAGTCCAAGGTATCAAGGCTACTTGTTAGAATAGGTCTGGAAGGCCTATTCCAATCCAACGGTCACATGGATTACTCTCCCCAGAAATGATTCAAAAATTGAGATTTGGTTTTAAAAGCAAGCTGTAGCTGAGAATAATTAGAAGGTGACTACTGTCTGCCACAGCAGAAATAAAAAGTATGCTTTTGCCTTAAATGTTTCCTCTTGATAGTGATAAAGATATTTTTATTATTCCTCTCAGCTTGACTAACCTTTATACACCTTTCTCCCTGACTCTAGGTCCCTAACTTATATTTTCTAAGAGTATCTCCTTTAAAAAATTTGCAATTCATAATGATTTATTTTCTCTGCCCTTTGGTGTGCAATTCACTTCAGCTATTGACAGCTTTATAACCAAGAGTATTTTTCGAGAGGATTTCAGAGTCATCTCTTAGAAATATAATTACCAAGAAATATAGTACCCCATATGGATCTTCCAGTTTCTCTGAGAAGCTAGGAGCCTGACTTCCATGAGGAACAATTAGCAGACACACCTTTTTACTCTTGACGCGGTCTAAATCAATCATTGCACGTTTATTTCCCTTAAGAAAGGTGCAAATATGCTCGTGACTCAGGGTGACTTAGTGAATGACATTTCCAAAGATACAGTGTTTACTTCAAAGTAGGCATACATACCAATTAGGACGAAGCCCCTGCCTTTATTCAATGATTTAAGGAATAGAATCCTGTCTTCCCAGTGGCTTGGTATAACATCACAATATCAAGGTTTAGGTCTCACTCAGGGTTTAAACAACAGGGTGGTCCATTTTATACTCAGACCTAAATTTTTTCTGCCCTTCCAGTATGCCACAAGCTCTGAATTGGAGCAATTAAGTTGTATGTGCCCATCTATTGATGAATAAAGTATTTCATATTTTGTGTTTGCTTCTTTTAACTTTGTATAGTGAGATGTATATGTTATTGAGTAGGAATGAAGGTTAATTGGTAGTACTCACCTTGCTTTAGCATGAAAGAATCTAATTAGGTTATTTGAATAAAGTACATACTTCCTTTAATGACATATTATGATAATCCCCAAAAGCCAACTATTGCTATTAATTTTCTTTTTTATGGCTCAGCTTTTCTACATTGCANAAAAAAAAAAAAAAAAAAAAAAAACCCCACATCTAATACATGTTTTCCTTCTGGGATATTTTTAACTGTTCTATTTCCTTCTGTTATGATGTTTTACACTTATAGACAAGACTTTTCTCTTTGATACAACTTATTATCTAAAAATTCTGCAAACTTTTTTTCTTTTCCAAATCATTCAAGTATACAAAAACATCATGTTTGTTCATTAATCCATTTAATCAGTGATACATAGTGAAAACCATGGAAGACCTTGGAAAAACTGTCTTGAAAGCCAAGTGTCCTTGTCTAGACCTGAAAAGGTTGATAATAGATCTGATCTGGGGCTGATGATCGATGTCACAGAAAGAGAATACCCTGCCTGCAGAGGGATAGGAAAGCCCCTTTTTGTCAATTAGTGCCAGGAATGAAATGCAAGACCTTGTGCTTTCCAGGCAGGTACCTGTGCTACCAAGCTATATCCCAGGCCCAATGGGTGGGCCTTTGTGTTTGTGTGTGTGTGTGTGTGTGTGTTTACTCCTGTAGAGGGAATAGGAGAAAGAGCTGCACCTGCAGCAAAATGCTATAGCACTAGCTGGGTGAGAACAAAATTGACATGACATAGGTGATTTACTCACAAAATAGGAACTTAAATAATTATAAAGAGGGCATCAAGTGAGAAGTTTTCCCTCACCTCTTTCCCACATTTTCTGTTTCCATTTCTCACCCTTATAGACATGTGTTATTATTATTCACTTTGTATCCTTTCAGAGATACAAAATTCATACAATATTCAAAATAACTTGTTTCATAAACAAATCACGTTGCACCCAGTCCTTTATACCATGCTATTTTCACCTCCACTTAATAGCTTGCAAAATTTCCTACATCATTACACAAACTGCTTCTCATTTCTTGTATAAGCTCCAATATGCTTTGCCATTTGCTAATCTTTTTTAAAAATTCCTGTTGGCTGTTATTTTAGTTGGATAAATCTTTTACTCTTATGAATCATGCTATGGTGAATATTAAAAACCTATAAATATATACCATTGTAATGAAAAGCCCATACATTAAAAAATCTCTTGTATTTTATTGTTAAATGACTTCAATAATATGTTAAGATTGTTAAACTGTTTAGGACTCCAAACAAGCCTGTGCTTTAAAGTGAGTGAATGTTTGGGGTGATGCATAGAATTAAAATTCCTATAATGGAGTTCTTTATTGGTTTTAAGAAAGTTTGCTAGAAGTATTTTCTATTGTCTGAGATGTTAGTTTTAAAAGTCTTTTAAAGCACATCTTTTCTAGATTCTTATAGCAATAAAAATAATTTTAAAGCTTTCCTAGAAATAGAATTTTGATGAAGTTTAGGTTTGTCCTTTGATATTTATTTAAATGACATTGAGAAGCATCTCTTTCACAGTTTGAATCTACTATATGTTTATTGTTTATCACCTTGATCAAAATCTAGGCCTATTAAAGGCAAGTAAGGATTCTGTTAGTATAAGGATTTCCCAGAAGCACCACACTAGCAATTGGCAAATAATATATTTTTTCCATATACTTATTGAATGTTCCACCAATGAAATTTTACTGTTAGTCAAGTCACAAGTAGCCTATTTTTTTGGAAAATGCATTGATGGTATTAATGTGAATAAGGTTAACTAACAGTGGTAAGAATTGTACTCAAAGTCTACTTACAGAATTTTAAGCTGTCCAATTTCCACAGTGCTGCTTTCCATCATCTTATCTTGTGATCATCAAGTATGCTCTTCTTTCATTTTAATGCAAAGTTTTGTGCAACAGCAAATAAAATCAAACAATGAGAACAAAACAAGGGGAGGATTAGATACAGTGGTGTGCTGGAAACTATAATTTTGTACGATTGATTATGCTTATCTCTTTTCACTTACACTGTCAGTCACATCTTTTTGAGCCACTAAGAGCACATTGCTAATAATTGCTTCATGGTAGGAATCTAGAGAATTCATTTTATTTTATTTTATGCTATGATATAAAGAATGGGAAAATGTCCTTTCAATTGTACAAATAGTGTAAATTTATGTTCTTTTCATCTCCTTCTTTTTTACCTGAGAATCCACCAGCAATATATATGTGCTGCTCAGTGTGTGTGAAGTGTTGCTGGGAAACTTTGAGCCATAAATACCTTTTCTTCACCCTCATACTCATGGATGTAATATTGTCCAAGAAGGATTCTCTATAACCATGAAACAATCAAATAGTAAACTAAATCTTGATGGAAAAGCATCTAAATTATAAATAAAATTTTACTTGTTAAAAAAATTAACATCAATGTTAGGTTTTAGAGCCAGGTGTGGTGGCGCATGGTTGTAATCTGAGCACTCAGTGGGATGAGTCAGGAGGATTGCTGTGGGCTCCACTCAAGCCTGGGCTATGTAGGAAATTCAAGGATGGCCTGAGCTACATAGTGATAAACTGTCTCAAAAAGAAAAAAAAAATTAATGCCAAGCTTCTAAGAAGCCATAGTGCCATCATATTGAGTGAGAATAAAATGTGATTGATTTTTCCAAATCCCTCAAGATTTTTACTGAGTTATTAGAATTGAGCATGTGTTGAGTACAAACAAATATTGATGAGCTGAAACTCACACACTGTAGTCTATATCTACTAATGAGCGCTTAGAATTTGACTTGAAACTGAAAAGCTACAGAGACAAAGCAGGCTCCTTAACAAAAGCCATCTACTGATATAAAAAAGAAAGCTAAGACAAAGTTTCCTTTCTTTCTTTCTTTGTTTCTTTGTTTCTTTCTTTGTTTCTTTCTTTCTTTCTTTCTTTCTT
>NDGM011235076.1:0-10808 GCA_002564305.1 Octomys mimax | reverse complement strand
TAGGGAGACTATATAATATTTACACATGTGGGTCTGGTTTATTTCACTTATGAGTATATCTTCTAGTGTCATCCACTTAAATATAAAAGCTTTGAGTTTATCATTCTTTATAGCCGAGTAATACTCCATTGTATAAAGAGAAGTGAATAAGTATATGAAAAAATGCCCCACATCACTAGCCATCCAAGAAATACAAATTAAAACAACATTGAGATACCATCTCACCCCAGAAAGAATGGCTATTTAGATATCTTGTGATTGTTGATTTCTAGTTTAACTTCATTGTAAGGAGACATGATACATTGTATAATTGCAGTTCTCATCAGTTTATTGAACCACATTCTATTTATTTATTTATTTATTTATTTATTTATTTATTTATTTATGCAGTACTGGGGATTAAACTCAGGACCCTGTGCTGCCAGGCAAGCACTTATTCTACTGAGCTATTTCCCTGGCCCCTGAATCATATTTTATTAATCATAACACAAATCATGGAATGGTTTGCAGACCATTCCATGTGCATCCTGCTGTGGATAAGGTGCTCCATCATAATTAAGTCACAGTGTTTAGGAGTTGTTGGAAGTTTTCTAAAGTGACTGTATGTTTCCTTGTATCAGTTCTGTGAGAGTATTAAAATCGTTAACAATAATTGTGAATTTGCCTATAACTTTAAATTTTCTATCATTATGTATGCCAAGAATTGTCAGGTCCTCTTAATAACTTGTTCTTCTGTCATTATGCATATCCTTTTTATGTCTGCTGTTGTTCTTATCTCTGATGTCTACTTTTTCCGATGTTAATATAGCTGCTTCATCTTTGTTTTGAGTAGCATTTGCGTTGCGGATCTCCATTCTTATTTTGAACCTGATCTGTATTTTTAAGTTGAAAGTACACTTTAAGCAGCATATTCTGAGTCTTGGTTTTATCAAAATTGACAGTTTTGTCTTCTAACTGTTTTTTCAGACTGCTAAATTAAATAGTTGATGCGATTTGGTGTAAATCTATTGGCATGTGATTTGTTTTCCGTTATTCTCAGTTTTTCTTCATTTCTTTTTATTTTTTAAATTTTGGTTAGCTAAGAATTGAATGTTTTTCCTCTGTGTGCTTAAAGATAATACATTAACTCCTGGTCTGCATAGCTTCCTTGAGAATCTGCTATTTTTCTCCTATATGTAATGCCTTTTTTTTCTAGATGCTTTAGAGTTTTTTCTAAAAATAATATTTAATTTCCTGAGAACAAAAGACTCTACAGAGACTTCTGATACACCCTACCACATGTTTTCCTTAATTATGATTATCTAGCATTATCATGATACATTTGGTAGAACTAGTGAACCAATATTAATTCATTAACCAAATGAATTAATTAAACAGTTAATTGTTAGCTATTTATTAAACAATCATAAGCTTTATTCTTTTAAGGCTGGCCAGAAGAACTTTAATAATAAAAGAACTTTATTCCTTTAGTCCAGCTCTTTGGATGAAAGTGCCTGCTTAGGTAGAGCACTGCGGCTAGGAACAGTGGCTGAGGTTCAATTTATACTTGAAATTATAATTTAAACTGGATTATTCATGTATTTGAATATGTCATTCAACTCTGACATTTTGTAGTACTTTTAGACTGTGTCCTGTGTCCCCTGATCATCACTCATAGTTTTATTTTTAAAATAGTTATGATAGCTCTCAGGATAATTTCTGTCATTGTATATTTTTCTTGGGATTTACTGAGGTTCTTGGGTCTATGAGTTCTTTGACTCCTTGAGTCTCTATAAAAATCTTTACAGTATGGGGGTGCTTTAAAACAGTGGAAAGTTGTAAGGCCCAAGAATCCAAATTCAGAAGTCACTTGGGCCTCCTGATGGCTGGGGCAGCAAGCACCCTTCCCTGCTTGTGGCTTCTGGTGGCTGCCAGGGATTGTTGGTGTTCTTTAGCTTATAGACACACACTTTGCTGTCTGCCTCTGTCTTCACAGGGCCTTCTGGTCCAGGTCTGTGCCAATTCTTCCTGTTTTTATAATGACACAGTCACTGGATTATGGGGGACCTTATCTTAACCTGGTTCCATTTGCAAAGACTCTGACTCTGGGAGAACAAGTAGTTTGTGTGTGTTGGTGGAAGGGTGGCATGCGGTTCAATCCATGATAGCCAATTTTATATTTTTCATCAAATTTGGAAAATACTTGACCAGTATGTTTTTTTTTTCTTTCTTCCTCTTTTCTGGGGCATAATTATACAAATGTTAGCCTATTAGGTAGTCTCCCATGTCTCTGACACTCTGATGTTTTAATCTTTCTCTTTCCACACTTCATTGTATTTTTTGCATAATCTCATTTTAATCTTATATTACGTTCTTTTGCTTTGTTTTTCTAATGTCAAGGATTGCCTTTTAAATTCTGTCTCTGTCATTGTCTCTGTCTCTCTCTCTGTGTCTCTTTCCCTCTCTCCCTCTTTCTCTGTGTTCTACCATTGACTTAAAACTTCAAACTTCGGTATATTTTTGACATTTTGAGAAGGTCTCACTAAGTTGCCTGGGCAGAACCCAAGTTTGTGATTCTCTTGCTTCAGCCTCCCTAAGTGTTAGGATTAGAGAAGTGCACAATCATACTCAGCTGCCACTTAAATCTTTAAAAAATACTCTGCATTTCTTTTCTTCTAATGTTCGTATATTCATCTACTTATTTAAACACACTGAATACATTTTACTGGCCATTTCATTTCACCTTTTCTTCTAATACTGTCATCTTAGAGTTTTAAGTCTGTTTCTGGAGCTTTCTCTCTTGCTTTGGATGGCTCTCACTTCATTATAAAGCTCGCTAATCTTGACTGAACGTCATGCATTACTGTGGTGGTTGATGCACTGTGTCAGTTTCAGGAGTGGGAAGCATTCCATACCCTAGGGGAGGGCCCGCCCTGGAGTGACTCAGCACAAGAACGGTATATGAAAGGGTTTAGGATGGCGTCTGCATGCCACTTCCTCAGTGGAGTTCTGATCTTCGCAACAGGCCACTTCCTTGGAGTGGAAGGAAGGGAAGGAGGCTTGATAGATGTTACAGCGACTGCTCCTTCCTCGGCTCTTTTCTGTTTTCCACCTCCATGAATGGCTGCCCTCTGCCATGAGTCACTCTGCCTTGGAACCAGCTGAGTATGGACTGAAACTTCCACTAACTGTGAGCTAAATAAATAAGCTTTTCCTTCCTTAATTTTGGGTTTCAGACATTTTGTCCCAACGACTAGTAAAAAGTAGCTGAGACAGTTATGAATTCTTTATTGTTGTTTGCTGGATTTTCCTCTTCTCCTTTAAATCATGTTGAATTTTGTACTGACATGAGGTCAAGTTACTTGGGATCACTTGTATTCTTTCAAGACTTTAGTTTTGAACTTTGTTAGAGGAAGCCTAGAGGAGACTTTAGTTAGAGGTAATATAGCTCCGAGACTAAGGCAGCAAGTACTGTTCTGAAAACTCTATTTGATACTTTTATGATTTGAATGTTCCCTAAAGACCTCATGCTGTCATGGGGGTGGGGTGGGCTTTTGGGAGGCAGCTGAATCTCATGTTTGTGATTGATTCACCATCTAATGCTGGGATGAGTGCTACACCCATCCTAGGGCAAGGAGGCTGCATACATTAAAAAAGATGGAAAGAGGCCTCTCTCTCTCTCTCTCTCATTGCTTTTGCTCCCTTCCACTGCCACAATAAGTGGTCACCCCTCTGCCATGCCACCCTGCTTTGTAGCAAGCTAATTAGAGACCTCTACAAACCTCTACACAGTGAGCTAAATGAACCTTTCCTTCTTTGTCAGGTATTTTGTCTCAGCAACAATAAAAGTAAGATAGATGCCTACTTTTAACAATGGCTTAGAGGAAAAAAACTGTTTCAAATATTGTGTGTACTCCTGGAATCGTTTTCGAAACACATATCGAACCTCTTTTATCTCTTATCCTTGATGTTTTCTCTTTAGCCTTTATGCTATAAATGATATATTTACCTAAATTTTACTGTTCTTTCTCATGTAAATGCTCAGAAGGGGAGAGAATTTTGTGTTATTCAATGCTGTACTACTAGCTCCCAGTTAAAAGTCTGATTCATTATGGACTATATATATTTGTAGTATAAGTAAATGATTGAACACATTATATCTCAATTAATTAAACCCTCACTTTTTAATTTCCTGAAGTCCTACAATTAAAGGAATGAATGGTTATTAATAAACACTGGCAATAAAATACTATTGCTCATCAGACCTAGTTTACACATGATTATTTCATCCTCACCCTTGTATGTTGAAGATTGTATGTTGCACAAAATATGCAGTGATATTTGGGTTTGAGGTCATTTTAGATTAATATGTGGGTTACAATAATTTCCCAACCTATGAGAATAAATGTGTTATCCCCTAATGTGCCCATTTTTAAAATAGAGACAAGATTGTAACAAATTGGGAAATATCCTGTAAGGTCCTCAATCTTCCCATTGTATTTTGGTTGGTTGAAGGATATTCTTATATTTCTCTCTTTTATTCTTGGTTAGACCATCTTGAAGAACTTGTATCTGATTTCTCTTTCTGGTGCTGTGACAGGAAGAAGCACTAGACCATGATGATTATTTCATAAGCAGTTAGTCCTCTCATAGATGGTGGCACCTCCTCACAGTCTTCTTCTCTTAGCTTCCTGTACAACAGGTCTGCTTTGTACAGCAGGACCTGAAAACATTTCTTGCATCTGTGTACTATGGGCCTGGAGCAGAGTTTAGTTCCTCTGGTTGAGGTCTGATTTAGTGAGAAGACTGTTGACTTTGAGGCCAGAAAAATCTAGTACCAAATTCAGGTTCTTATATCTAATAACAGAGTATGTGCCCTCGTGAATGTACTCCATGAAGCCAAGGCTCAGATTCTTCATAAGATAAGTGAAAGTGATAGATCCACAAAATTATTAAAAGATCTAACAATGTAATACAAAGCTCTTCATAAGTGCACAATAATGCTATTTACAATTCTACTTGCAATGCCAATATTCATGAGATAAACCAGCCATCAAAAAGTTTGGAACATCATAGAACTGTAGTCTAAAAGACTAGGTCATATTTCAGTGTAACTCAGTATCTGAAGAGCTTTAATTTCTTCTATGGTGCTCACATCCACCGTCATCCAGTCTCATATTAACATATCAGTGATGAGGGTCCCTACAGACAAACAAAGCTATTAGAACCTTTTTGAGCCATCCCTTTCCCACAAGAAATGTTTGTATTCTCTTTCTTTTCATGGGTGACATAACACTGAACCTGTTTCTGTGAAAGTGGACATTCCCAATCATCTTTGGGCTTTCTTCCTCATTTCTACACATGTAACACTTTCAATCTTCAATTGTTTATTTGAAGAAATGAGCAGGGTATACATTTTAGGGACAACGAGAAGTCCCGTAAGAGTGGCCCTATTAACTAGGGTATTTTTGGTAGCAGCATCTTTTAGTGTTTTGTAACACAGATTCCTGCTCTGTACTTTAGGCTGACTTTGAATACACTACGTAGCTCGGGCTGATCTCAAACTCATAGCGAGCCTTCTATTTCAGTTTCTGAGTGCTGGGATTCAAGAGGGATTCTGAGGTGTACTGATGCATCTACCAGTAGCTGCATCTTAACATGAAGCTTATCTGTTCAGTTATAAACTTATCTATTCAATTCAGTGATCTAATCTTAGCTAATCACTGTTTGCATGGACATGTTTGTGTTCTGTATTAGGACATGAGCAGGCAAGAAGAAGGCAGAGGTGCACACTAAAGAAAGAGGTGGGCACCATTATTATTTCTGATTAAAGAGGATATTTCAAATAGGTCTTTGTCAGGATGCTCTTAAAAGAGGAAACTAATGAATATTCTTTTATCCTACAAGCCTATAAACAGGCATTAGCATTAACATAACTTCCTAACTTGATCTCTTGATTGTCATCAGAGTTTCTTCGAAGGTTCAAACTAATATAATGTGAGTAAAATAGCATTGACCTTTAATACTTTTTAATCCTGATGACTTTCCTCGTTTTTGCTTTTGAGTTTACACATTTAAATTGCATTAAAGCTGCATATACTTAACAGTATTTCATCTTTTCTCCTTAACACCAGGAGACAGTTACAGCAAAAAATGGTTCCAAAAGTAAATAGTAACAGGAAAAAGGAGATTTGGTATTTAAAAACCAAGAGCATACATGGCAGAGGGATGCAGCATAGAAGACTAGGAAAACAGTCCACTCATCATTAACTACAGGATGGATTTTAAGTGAACAGCACAGACCAAGGTGTGAGTTATGGAGACCCCCTGCTTCCAGTTGAGTTGCCGCAGTGGACAGACCTTTTTGAAGCTGGGTAGATTGATATTCATATATCAGCTGTTGACCCCAGGCTCTGCTGAAGGCTGAGCAGGACTTCCCTTTGAGCTCCATTTCAGCACATTTCACTCAAGACCTCCACCTTCTTGGAAACATTGTGTTTTATCCATCTCCTCAATATCCCTTTTAAGATTTTAGATTGCAGATATATAGGACCTGCTCTACAATCGAGAAAGCTGAATTGCAGGGAAATGAAGCAGCCTGCTCAAGGTCACATTTGGTGATAGAAGTTGAGTGCAAACTGGAGTGGACCCAGAAAGGCTTCCCAAGGTACTTGGCAGTGTTGCACCAATCCTTTTGGTGATGTTCATAAGCTATTCACGAAGGCGGACAGTGTAAAAGGGCTACCAAGAAGCCGCTGTGAGGCAGAGTTCAGCAGGGCTCTTTCTGTTGGGCACATTTACCATGCTTCCTCTTGAGAACCTTCTACATTTTCAGAGGAGCAGAATTAATGATTGCAGTTTAACACAGACACAACTCACACAGTTATAAACACCACTTTGCAATACAGACATGTAGAGCTCAGAAATATTTCTGGAAGCTTATTACAGTCTAAGGAAACTCTTGGGTTTCCTGAAGCCACAGGCTAGATTAGAGTTTCTTTTCCCTCAGAGGAAATTTGAGAGGGAACATTAAAAACCCTTCCCAGTCAGTCCTTTCTACAGACAAGTTTTGGCTTGAAAAGTTTTAGAATATTGTCCTCATGCTGTGGTTCTCTTCCCTTCCAAGTAAATCTTTAGAGCTATATCTGAGGGATTTGAGACATTTTTGTGGTTTCCCACACTTTTTCTGATTAGCAGGGAGTCCAGTGAGTGCTTTGGAAGGGGGAGGAACGGAGCTCACCCGTAGCTGAGGCCCATCACCCTGTCTGCGTCCATGCAGGCAATGCAGGAAAGGAGCTGTTGTCAAGGGACAAAGGAACATGAGAAATTAGCTGAAGATTTTTCCTCTACTGATTTACAATGTATGTGACACAATTTTCCAAGATTTTTAGTTGTTAGTGTTAGCCAAAATTTAGAAGTATCCTTATAGTCACAAGTTTCCTGGATGATACATGGGAAATTATGAGCTTCTTTCTGATGATAGGAAATATTTTTACATCTTGAGCCACTAAAAAATGTACATTCTTTTTTAATATATTGAAACCTTGAGTGTTATTATATATAAAGTGTCAAAAATAATATTAGTATTTTAAACATACTATTTTAAGTACACGTGTACTATACAATCTTGTTTAATAAATTTAACAACCTTAAATGTAATTTTTTTTTCTTATTTTTCCTATGAGGGAAATAGAACTCAAAGGAACTCATGGACTTTCAGTAATGCATAAACAGAATAATATGATGCCAAAATATGAGTTTAAAATTAAAATAAAAAGAGAGCTGTCATTTATGTAGTCTTTCAAAACACTGATCTGAAGAGGTAAGAGTATTTAAGAGCAAAGATCATTACCTAATTGGATTGTTAGACCGATCTGTACTGCAGTTTAGAACTATTAGCAATTTTCTGATGAAGACGTGAAGGTTCACAAAACTGCAAATTCTTCACTGTGAACTGCTTAATATTAACCATATATTAAATCGCAGAGCCAAAACTGATAAATCTGTTCATATTGCATCTTTCTTTATTGCTTAGATTCCATCCAAGAAAAAAATCACGACTTTCTGATCATAGTCACTAAGATCACAGTAGAATTTTCATAGAATGTACCATTTTCACAACAGCACTCACATGGTATAAATCTACCCAGCCTGATCTATGCCCATTGTAAGAAGCACACATATATCCTTGGAGGACTGTGTGGTAGACACACAGTCAATGGGCTAGCAGTGTCACATGTGTCAAAGCAGCATTTACTTGTTGTGGAGTTCTACAAGCATTTCTGCATGCTCCGTCTGAGAGCTTTGAGTGTGGGGTTTGAATAACTTTTGGACCCAAAATGTAACTGCTATATTCTTCCAGTTTGCATTACAAGCTCAGTGTCTCTCCTGGGTCTGGGCTTCTGTGGGAGAGCCAGCAGAGCAGTTGAATCTTCCACACTCCCCTGTTAGGTAGGCAGGCAGATGGATGAGAGACGGAAAGATGAGGGGACAGACAAGATGTTACATTGTAGAAGGACCAGACTTGTGGGTCTGATACTGAGTTTATAGCAAGAGAGCTGCAGAAATTCCAGTTTATTTCATTTGCATCATCTATATTTCACCTGCTTTTCCCCTCAAGTTCAGTTTTAGGCAAGAGCCCAGCAGTGCTACTGTCTTAATGTTAGAGACCCACAGCTGTAACTTTTTAGTACAAGCATGGGACTGTATACTTCTCAATTAGATGTTGGCAACACAAGCACTCACAGACATTAACTGGCACAGACCAAACTACTGTTCTCTCAAATTAATGGGTATACATTAATGGCATGACCAACAGTCAAGCTATGGCCTCAAGAACTGTAGAAGCTGTGGAAAGTATAGTCTGCAGCATGACAGAAAGTCCTTAGAAAGGTTTTGCACAGTTAGTTTAGTTTGGAAATGAAAATTGCCAATTGGATTAGTCAGCCACATTTGGCAGGACATTGATCCAGTTGCCTTTTGTCACTGTTCACTCATCTCTCCATTTGCTTACACATGGAGGACCACAGAAAACCATAGCTTTTTGAAGGACTCGCAACAACTCTGTACCACAGCTATTTTACTTGAGAAAGTACAGAACAGCAATCTTCCTTTCCCTTTTCCTCTTGAAACCTACAAAATTTAAACTTGAAGTTCGTCCCTCCCCAAAAAAAAAATTGTCATTAAATACTCTAGGTGTATGGTCAGATCCTAGATTTCTTAGTTCAGAAGATTATTCCTGACATCAAAATTTCAATCTGTTGGTATTATTAATATTATTTGCAAATGCCTAGTTGTCATTTATAGTCTACAACTATGAGGTTATTGTTCCCGATCTATCATATAATTTCAACTAAATCAAGCAATGAAAATTTTATAGTGCATCCCTAATTGTTCACCAGACTGGAACTGTGCACACAAATTCCAAGCAATTATAAGGCTTTCTGGGAAACACTGGCAGCAAACACTAGATTAAATGTTTATAACAGCAAGCTAGATGGGAAACAGAGATAAGGAAAATCTCATGGAAACTTATTTTTTCTCCCAAACCACAACACTATTTTAAATTAACCTGGCTAAAGGGAAGCATTTACAGATTGTTGCCCAATAAGGGGTTTTTGGAAAGTAATAACTTTTACATTGTGGGAATAGTCTTAAAAGACATAATCCTTCCTGACATCTGTGACCAATGTTAGAGTTACCAGATACAATTGATGAATGACTATAATCAAATGCCGATATTGTTAATTAACAAAGTAGATGCTTTAAAGCCAAAAATTGGACTCACATAATATGAGATTTGGAAATAAATCATCTGAAAATATTTAGCTGTAAGTAAGAATGCTTGATGTGGAGACTGTAGCTGACTTACTCATGCTAAAAATACTTTAAGTGCTTGAGAATTCAGGGAAAAGTCTGCCATTTTTTATAGCTAAAAAACTGTCTGGTAATGGAATTAGGCAATAAGTTTCTCACTGCCTCGATCCTATGCTGGATTTCTCTTGAGTGACTGAAATGAGCAGCAATAAATGTACACTTCAATGAGAGCAACAACTCTGAGGTTCCAGGCCCCCTTGCTGGTAGGTGTTTTCCATACTGGGAAGGATTGCCAGCAATGTGCCAACATGCACCTATATATTGTTAAAAGAAATGGAATATATTTTTAGTATAATTACATAAAACTGCTCTCTATCCCCTCTCTGGGTTTCTCTCTACCACACCTCTTTCTTGTTGGGTGGTATTGGAGTGGAGGAAGAATTTTTGGATTATGGCTAAGTTAAATTTGGGAGGCACATGTGTAAGAGAGGCAGTTAGATTTGGGGGACATTCAGGATGTGTCTGTGTGAGAGACAGTCAGACCCTTGTATAGTTAAATTATTGCTGTGTCTGAGCTTAGAAACAGCTCCTGGGAATGGTCTCGCCACACATTGTACCTAGTCCTTTGTCACTGATGCATGGAGGTGTGGGTTGCAGGCTATACTGCAGGAATGCACACTACATCTCAGGTACCTCTTGGAGGAGAGAAATTTAACTTGCATACAGCAGACTGGGTATGGTGGCTTGTGCCTGTAATCCCAGGGCGGGGAAGGCTGAAAACAGGAAGATCACTACAAGTCCAATCTGCATAGTGAGACCCTGTAGACCCTGTACTAAATACGTAATAAATAAATAAATAAATTGCATGCATCAAGGGATTAGTTGATAGAATATTTTCCCAGTAAGATGGTGTGCAAAATGTATTTAAGACTTAAACCATGAACATAATTGAAGAAAGAAGAAGAAGAAGAAGAAGAAGAAGAAGAAGAAGAAGAAGAAGAGGAGGAGGAGGA
>NDGM011235075.1:0-18251 GCA_002564305.1 Octomys mimax | reverse complement strand
TCATTCTGGTCTTCTGAATATGGGCTGCTTGTCATGACATTCCAGTTGCTGCTGTGCTGCCTCTTGGGTAGACAATTGCTTAAAAATTAAGGGGGTGTTGAATAAAGGCAGGAGACAGGGAAAAGAGTGTTGCACGACTGTCCTACTACAATGCTGTATATGATTTGATTTCTGGACTTATGTGTAAACATATAATAACTTTTGCCTTTTTAAAATATATTTTAATTTAAAAAAACAAAATAATTAGTATGCATATACAGCTACATTCTCTTAATTCAATGAATAGCAAGATTTGTTCTATTAGTGCTTGTAAACAGAATATCATATCTGCATCTTGTGCAGTGAATAACCTCTAAGACAATAATATGCAATATGTTAATTATTGAAACTGTCCTAGTAATCAGATTTGAAACTCTTTCATTGCTATTTTTTCTCATTAAAATTATTGAAGAAAAAAAACCAATGAATCAGAACCAGAATATCGCAGCTGCATCAAATCCTTCCAAGATGTTCAAAAAAATCTAATTTTATATAAATAAAGCCACTTGGCAGTGAGGAGAAAATAAAAACAAGCAGTTATACTAAATAAGATGATGAAAAAGAAACAAAATATAAATTGTGAATACATAGTCTATCCAGTGTCAAAATTTACATAAGAAGGAAATAATGACTATGGTGTTTCAGAACAAAAAGTACTTGAAAGCTATAAATAGACCCAAATAAATATGCTCAATTTGGTCTTGACAAGAATGAAAAGATAAAGGTCTGGCCAAATAGTTCAGTGTGTTAAAGTGCATGCTTACACAGATGGGGCTGGTGTTCTATATCCAACATACTGTGCTGGCTGCACCCCCAGGGTCCACTAAGACAGTGATTGAACCTGGTTGAGGTGGTGCATTACCTGTAATCACAGCTCTTGGGAAGCTGAAAGCAGGCAGATCATTAGGAGTCTGGTCTATGTGGTGAGACCATGTAGGCTCTGTAGACCCTTACTAAAAATACAAAACAAAAAAAAAAGAAAGAAAAGATAAGAAACAGACTAGAAATACATCACACATAAAATAATGCACTTACATCCAGTATATACAAACAACACTTAAAACTGAAAAATAAGAAATAAAATTGTAAAAAATGGGCAAAATATTTTAAAAGACAATGCACCACAGATGACATGGGAGTAAGCATTTAAAAGGTGTTCAAAATCTATAGTCAATAGAGAAACAAAAATTTACTAAAATGGTTAACTTAAAATATCAAATGGTTAAAAGAATGCAGATTAACAGGATCTTTTGTCTTAGTTACTTTTTACCTCCAACACTCAAAATGAAGAAAGGAAAGCTTTATTTGCCTCATAGATTGTGGAGGTTTCAGTTCATACTCCACTGGCTCCAAGGCAAAGGACAGCAGTTTATGGTGGCAGAAAACAATGAAGAACAGAGGAGGAGCAACAGCTGTGGTGTCCAGTAAACCTCTCTCTTTCTTCTACTCTGACTGTGACTTCAAAGACCTGCACTCCACTGTGAAGATCAGAGATCCTCCAAAGTGGCGTGGATGGGAAGATCAATCTCCTCTCAAGGCTGGAACTTCTCCAAGAAAGCGAAGCAGGGAAGCCCTATCCTGCCTTAAGGTGGAACCAATCATTCTCCAGGGTGGGGCCTCCACAGCCCAGAACTGTGCTGTACAGATTCAGCCAAGTTGACACAATGTATCAACCACTACATCCTTATTCCTTGATGGTGGGATTGGGAAATGGCACATCCACTCTAAAAAACAGTGGGATGCTCTTTTAAAGTTAAATATGCACATTACCTTATGACTGGGCAATCTTACCTAAGTGAATTGAAAATACATGTTCATTCAAACCATGTGTGGACATGTGTATAGAAAAGCTTTGTGCTCTACTGACCAGAACTGAAAATAACCAACATGTCTTTCAAGTCATAACAGTGTCACACGCTGTGGGATATGCCATACAGAGAGTAGAATATTATTCAGTCATCTTAGAAGAATGAATTATTTACTTGTATAATATACAAGAATTTTAAATACATTATCTTAAGTGAAAAAAAGCTAGACTAGTTATTCTATTTAGTAAAATCTGAACTACAGGGAAGAAAAATAGATCAGTGTTGCCAGGAGTTCTGAGAAGTTAGAGTGGTTTACTACAATAGGACCACAAAACTATTGTTTAGGATGATGCAACTCTTCTTTATGGCACTGAAGTGGAATACGAAGACATCTATGCATTTGTAAAAATGGATAAAAGAATGAAAAACTATTGGAATTTTTAAATTGAAAAACAATTAAAATATTGAGGTTTGCAGGATTGAATGCAGTGTTGCAGATATGTAATGTAACCTCACCAAAAATAATTAGGAAAACATGGAGCTGATTTGATATTGTAAAGGTAAAGGCAAAAAGCAGCTTCCATCAAATACCACACTAGTTGGTATTTTTTTAACCAAAGAGTATGAGTGTAAAAGTGTCTCAACTTTGCTGTAAACTATTGTATATAATGGCAGCTAATTCTTACTATCAGAGAAACAAGTTACAAATCAGCATGGGGCATGGCTAGAATGAACACTGCAGTTATGAATTATAGTAGGAAATACCACTATGAGTTCATTTTATTGTGTATATTTAATATATATATGATGTTTTCATATATACATAGTGAAAAAGATCAGTACAATCAAGTAAATTAACACACGCATGTCCCCATATAGTTACTTTTCACAGTATAATTAAAATATGTCCTCTTAGTAAACTACTAGTGTACAAAATATTAATAACTATAATCATCCTATTATTGGTTGTGTTATTAAACTTATTCATCATATGAAATTAAAGATTTTTATCCTTGCAACTCCGTCTCATTTCCCTCAACTCTGACAACCACTTTCTCATTCTTTGTCTGTATTCAAGTTTTTATGGTTTGTATTTGTGTATTTAATTTTTTAGATTCCTCATGTCTTAGTTATTTCAGAAAACATAGTCCGTGTTCATCCATGGTGTTGTAAATGGCAAGATCTCATTTTTAAAGACTGAATAGTATTCGATTGTGTATATGAAAACTATTGTCTTTATCCATTCTTCCATTTGGCCCTTGTACATATCTTAGCTAATGCTCAATGAACATGAGACAGCATGTATCTTTAAAGTTTAAGCTGTGTAAAAGGAAATGCATAAGAACTTTCCAGTTGAAAGATTTGTTTGAGTGCTGGGGAGATAGCGCTGTAGAATAAGCACTTGCCTGGCAAGTGCAGGCTGCTGAGTTCAATGCCTGGTGCCACAAATAAATAAATAAATAAATAAATAAAGATTCCTTTATGTTCTTCCCATACTCAGCCCAGCTGTTGCATAGTACCAATTTTGCCTAAACACCCTCTCTTTTAATATCCTGAGTCACAGCAGAAAATACAGTAATATCAAGACACTACATATGGAAGAGAAATGAGAATAGTAAATTATGCTTTGCCAGCCTGTATTCCCAGTATATGACACTTTGCTCTCTTGCTTGAATTTTTAACCTTACATATAGGGATCCAACCATTTCCAATAACTTCAGAAATTAATCATCCTCCTTCTGGTGGCAAAATCTTTCCAACACTGGATTCTGAAAAGGAACTAACAAGCTTGCTTGCTCACCTTTTTCCTCCCTCCTCTACATAAATGATTCTTATGCTTGCGAAAGTGTAAGAACTATTTTTTTCCTTAAATCAATGTACCAGCTACCTGCTACTTCCTCCAGCTGTCACTTTCTGAAATGCAATTATAGTTAGAATCTCTGTAACCTTGAGCAGCCCCATGGATTCGCTGGCAACTGAAATCTAACTCTGTGACACAGTGATCTGCCATAGATCCTGCTGTCTCAGTCCTGTGGTACTCTATGACTACAGCCAGCCAGGGGTGCAAATTAGAGTCAGAAATCAGACTGTCATGTTTCTCTGATCCAACTAGAAAATCAAAATCTTTGACAGTCTGAGTAACTACAAGACCACTATTTCTTTGAAGAATATCTTGAAGGAATTGAGAACTAAGTATCAAGGTTATATACATTACTAGGTCCCTTAGTCAAGTGAAACAAAGTCAGTGTAAGTTTGGGATGAAGAAAGCAAAGCAGATGGTGTAAAATGGAAATGGGGATCAATTTCTAATTCCAAGGCTTAAATTCTGTGCTCTTCTCTCAGAAAATAAAATCAGTTTATCATTTCTGCTCTCACCTCTAAATTGGTAAAAGAATATTTTTAGTTGATGGAGAAAACTGAATCAGTAGCTGGCCTAGGAATATTCTGCTAGCTTGATCAATTTCATCCACTTAACTGTTGTTAATTTAGTAAGTGTGTTCTAGAAGACATGACAGGAAATTTTTGAAAATAGAAAAATAAGCTCAAGCTCTTTTCCAGAATCTCTTTCATGTGTTTCCTATGTAGTATTTGTAATTAAATTTTGCTTTTGAAATGGGAAGAATTATTTTTCTCTGAAGCAAACACATTATAATAATTAAAAGGTAATCTAGATGAAGGTAAAAACATAGTATGTTATGTATAAAATATTTGCTTCACAAGTTCTGC
Source organism: Octomys mimax (assembly GCA_002564305.1). NCBI lineage: Eukaryota > Metazoa > Chordata > Mammalia > Rodentia > Octodontidae > Octomys > Octomys mimax. The sequence continues at coordinate 13,677 of NDGM011235075.1, read as the reverse complement.
AAGAGCAATTAGCAGTCATAGAGTAGACACCTAGAAAATAAATAGTACTCTTTTCATAGGCTTAGGAAAAAATTAAAACTATCCCCTCTGGAAAAAAAATCTATGTTTCAAGATGGGATGTGATAAAGGGTTTACTAACTAACCATTGATTTTAGGTGCTTGCATATACTCTCTCAACAAAATACCCTATATATATGCACAGAGGTCTCTTGGTGTATCCAATAGATGTCTCCCTAAAAAGGTATGTGATAACAAAATGCTATATCTTACATTTTGCATACACTAAAACTTTATCATTTTAATACAAGCTGAAAAGATGGTTGTTGTGCCACATTCCTGTAATTCCAGTTCTCAGAATACTGAGGCAGCAGGGTTGCCACAAGTTTGAGGTACGTCTGTCTAGGATGCCTAATGAGTTGAAGTCCAGTCTGAAATATAAACAAGATTGTAACTCAAAAAGAAAGAGAAGAAAAGAAGAGGAAAGAAAAAAAATGAAACATGATTTCTATGATAATTGTCTTCTGCTTTGTTATACCCAGGTGTCCTTGTCTTACACCTCTTGGAAAATAATTTTGGTCTTGCCTATAGGAAGTTACTTTTAATCACTGATTCATTGTTCTTTGTTTTGAAGGTTTCCTTCTTGTCCCCATCCCCATAGATTTTTCTCTCTGTTCATCATTTCTGCTCCTTTGTTTAGGACTTCTTCAAGTGCTTCTGATCAAGAAACAACTATAGCCACATCAATGGTGAAAAAGAGATGTAATACAGAAGAAGAGGAATCAGTGTTTGGATCAGTGAACTAGATATAATCAGCTCTTAGTTAGGATGGAAAAACAATATTTAATGCATTTTTGTTATTTATTTTAATACATGAAGTAGTTTGGGGGTACAATGCTTTTGAAAATCAACCATATGCTCCTATATGCTCCTGTATTCTTCCTTACTGAATTCAACACATTCTGCTGATTTATATGCATACACACCTTTGCCTATTCACTTTGGATTCAACTGTTATGGTTTTTCTCTTTTAATCTCATGCACTGCAAAGTCTGATTCCCAAGTTTCACTTGGTTCTATAAGATTTTCTCTCTTTCCATGGACCTCTGCTCATTGTCAGACTTTCCTTCCATTTCTATCATCTGTGAATGCTATGGTGTGTATCTAGTTCTCCCCCCAAAGCCTCATGTATATCATGGGTCAGTCATCACTTGAGGGGCAGAGTGTGGCTCAAAGGAAGTGGCCAGTGTACTAGGGTGGGGCTTGAGGGGCTGGGCCATAGAGGCACAAACTGTTAAACTGGCTAGCCTGTGTTTTCTCAGAGACGTGGAAAGGTTCATCTTGCACACAGCAGCTCCCCAGCCTCTCCTCCAGTGTCTTGAAACCTCCAGCAACTGTGAGCTAAATAAACCTTTTCTTCCCTCATTTTGAGTGTCTGGTATTTGTCCCAGCAGTGAGAGAAGAGTAACGATATGGTGATGTTCTCTCTTCAAGGAAATGACAACTGTTCTTCTCCATTTTAAGAATATAGGCCATATGTATCTTTCTAGTTCACTAGCCTAGTGGGCAGGGCCTAGTGGCACATGCCTGTAATCCAAACACTCAGAGACTAAACAGGAGGATTGTCATGAGTACAATGTCAGTCTGAACTACAGAGGGAAAGCCTGCCCTGTTTAAAAAAAAAAACATAGATCTAATGAACCAGACTACTAGAGTGCATCTTACACACAATTAGCGTATTGAGTATATATCAAATCTGAGAAACATCACAAAAGGCTATCATAATCCTCACTCAGTGTAACAATGACACCATATCTCTAAGTTCAGAGGACAGTTTTTAGTCCCCTATTAAGAATTGTATAGAGATGACTATTCTTTCCCTTGAATTCTCTGTTTGTCACATCTGGACTACATGTTTTCCTATGTTGTTCTGCACACTCCTTTTCAGTCTTTATTAGCTGCTTTCTGTTATCATTGAGATCTGGGCTGTCTCCCCAAAGCCTCTTGTGTTTGGAAGGTGGTTACATTCATGGGGCACTTTCTCCTTGCTGAAAGATGGACCTTGGCTAGAGGAAGGTAAAGGGGACATAACTTGGACGTACATATTCTCTTCACTGTCATTTCCCTTTGCTCTCTGCCTCCTGACAGCCCTGACATGATGTGCCCTCCTCTACCAGGCCTTTGCACCCTACCATTTCCACCTTGGAGACATCCAATGCTGGTTTAAAACAAACTTCTCCATCTTGAACATGTGGGTTCAGATCTTTGACCCAATGATGAAGTAAGTAACTGAGACTCTTCCCTTCCTCTATTTTTTAAACGTTTTCCCAGGATTCTACCTTTAGCCTTATTATTTTCCTCTAGGAATTTGTACTGTGTAATGTATCATTGATTCCTATAGTTTCAATTCTCACCAACATGTTAATCATTCTAAGATGGAGTTCTCTCCAGACTTCTAGCTCCACATTCGCAGCTGTGTAACATGTAAGTGGAAAATCAGAGGAATCGTTATCTTCATGTTGTCATTAGCTCCACCTGATCACAGCTTTGAATCTGGCTCTTTTTCTGTGTGGCTTTCAATGTCAATTCTACCCCTTGAATAACTCTTCATTGTGTCACCTCCATTCTTCATAGATTATTTTCACAAGTTTTTTATTTCTTGAATAGATCATACATTGATTCCTTTCTTTATTTCACTTTGTGATATATTTTCCTCAACCATCTTATGATTTTGCTATTCAATTTCCCTACTTGTAACCCTGAAGAAACACATCAGCACCTCGAAGATACAATTCAAACTCTTCAGCATGGCATTCCAATCCTTTATTTCATCTGGCTACCTCTTCCCAATTCTCTCTCAAAAGTATTACATTACTGCATTCTTATGCCACTGCTCTCCCTAGAATGTTTCTTTTTTTTCCTTCAACTGGTTACCTTCACTTTGTCTTCAAAAGTTGCTTAAAGAATTACTTTCTCCAGGTATGCTGACATAATCCAGTGGTAGAACACTTGTCTAGTATCCCCAAGTCCTGCTTTCAATCCACAGTGCTATAAAAAATATTTATTTTAACATGCTTTTTCTATACTTTCAGATTGCCTGCTTCCTCAAATCTACATTCCTATAACATTAGTACATAGCTTTATCACACGTATTAGTCTGACAAATGTTTATTGATGGTCCCCTATGAATTTTAAGTGACATGTATCAGAGTATATAACATTCTACGTTTTAAGCATATCATTTGCAAGTGATTTAATTGCCTGCTCCTGTTTTTAGACTGAACTTTCTAGAGGTCAGGTTCTGGGATATATACTTCTACATCACTAGCACCTACCACACAGCTTGATCATAGGGAGATTCATGTACATTATGATGGATTTGCCGATGTTGATTTAGCTGAGAGTTGAGCAATGCTTCTAAGAATTTTCTTTCTGAGTTTTTCAAGCTTAACTTGTTCAAAAGAGAAATTTACATATGATTGGGAAGGAAGAATTGCAGTGCATCCATTCTCACATTGTGGAAACAGGTACTTTTGAAGGTCAGCAATATTGTCTCTGAGCTGGCTTACCCTGTTTTGTAGGGCAGCAGCAAGGACTGCAGCTCCTCCAGTTCCTGCAGGATTTTGTTTTCATCTTCACTAAGTAGTGAGCCAGGTGCATCTGCAACTATATATGCTTCTCTGATAAAAAGTACCAATTCATCCTTCATTTCTCCCTCAGCATCAGAATTATGGGATTTATCCTGTTACTGTAGGTTCTACTTTAGTTATGCTCTCCTCCATCCCACAGCCAATTTCTCTTTCTGACTGATGACTCTGCTGACTTCACAATCTCACTGGATTTGTCAGCAGCATCACTACATAGACTGTATACATGGATTATGCTGAAGAAGAAAATCCTTTCCTCCCAGTCTTTCCACCCTCTCCGATGATGGCTCTGCAAATTAGACAAATAAAAGAGAGGTGAACAAGAATAAAACAGTTTCTTATTATGAGCAGCATATAGAACAGGAGAAAACTGAAGTGATGTCCTTAAAGCACTGGTTACAAATTGAGGTTATAAAGTATCTTAACAGTCAACAATAAATTTGTAGGATGACAGAAAAATAAAAGTGGCTTCACGCTGCCAAAGACTAAAGTTATTGGTGAAACTAACAAAATAAGTTTTGTTTGTGCAAGCCCATTTTGATGTCAATTTTTCAACAACTTCGTGATGATATACTTTCTCTTGGAAAGACTTATGGTAGTCCTCATTTCTGAGACTTTCTTCCTTTATTCTGGTAAAGTAGGGTCCATCAAAACTTCTTTCTGTGTCTGTTCATTCTCCTTTGCCTCCATCTCAAAATAATCCTTAGACTAAATGACACATTTTAGAATGGTATATCCTAGTCCTCCAAAATCTTACAATAATATCTAATTACTATGACAAGTCCCTTATATTTTATCTACTGTAGCAGTTTGATTCTCTATTAAAATGATTTTTGATACAGAATTTGGTAACAGAGGTAGAGTCAGGGCAACCACAGAGCTTCAAAATTTGATTATCTTTGCTGATTTTAGTTTATCAGTACTGATTATCTTAACTGACTATATACAAAAGCACTAATTTCCTTTCCTAATTAATGTTTTACTTCATTTCATACTGTAGCAAAATAGTTTTTCAAATCATCATTTGTAGATAAATGTCTATAATAAAGATTTTAGAGAACCACACATTTTCTCTCATAGAATACATTAGATATAAACCAGTGAAACCTAAATAATTGATTGGTTGCTTTTAAGTGCAAAAGATAAGGTGAGCAAAGGGACCTATGGCCACGTATCAAGATGATTGTGCTTTAAAGAAAACAATAGCCAAACTTGGGGGATATTTCTTGGCATTTGGTAAGAATTGGCAATAATTACTGGGACCAAAAATGTCACTGTGATCAACCAGTTGGGGAAGATATATGTAAGTTAATCTGTGAGAGTCTACCTTAGGTCCATTTCTCAGTAATTTTATCATAACTGGAACAAGATATCCAATACTCACAATTTAGAGGAGTTAAGGTTTATTATATCTCACAGTTTCAATAGGTTCAGTCTATGGTCACCTGGCTCCAACACATAGACTGCCTGGTGGAAGGGCCAAATGAAGGAAAACAGCTCACTCCCTGGCACTCAGTAAACAGAGAAAAGAGAACTCAGATACCATAATTTAACCTTCCAGAAAGGTTATCTGTGACTCGTCCCTCTGATCAAGTCCCACCTCCAATGTGAGACTTTTGGAGAACAATTTATATCTAAGTCAAAATAGTCTATCTTATGATAGAACACCAAATCCTCAAAATCATGCTATAGCTATTTTACCAGTTCTAAAAACATGGTGATAATAGACCTGGGGACTGGGAGAATCTCCGTTTTGGTTTCTTGATCTGTGGAATGAAGATCAATTTGGGTTGTAAAAAAGAAATGGATGACGTTGAAAGTGCTTCTACTTATAAGTCTCCATCCAAGTATATTGCCTAATATGCAAAATGTAACCAAAAAACATAAAGAATGAATACAACACATTGTTATAAACTTCATCAAGTGATTACTTCAATTGCAGCTGCTTTTACAGACTTGGTTTTATCTAATTATTTTATTTATTTACTTATTTATTTATTTATTTATTTATTGTAGAACTGGGGATTGAACTCAGCCTTTGTGCTTGACAGGCAAATGCTTATTCTCCGGAGCCATCTCTCCAGCCCCCAGCCTTCTCCCCGGCCCCCTAGACTTGGATTTATTAATAAAGAAAACCAACATGTACCATAGTAAAGTGACACACACACATAGCAGACTTCTTTGGATTTTGAAGTTATTTGAGATCTATATTTATTTAGTAACACGAGCAGCTGCCAGATTTAATTGGACTCAGAATAATAAAATGGTGTAGGTAAGGATCAGAGTTCCCACATCTAAGTCATAAAAACTGGACTTAGAAAAATACAAGGCGAGGCATATGGTCTAGACTCTTATGCCAGCTGTTCAACAATTTAGATATTGGGGCATAGCATATCTGATGGTTTTTGAAGTGTCAGAAGGAGATAAAGATGATATATGGGCTTTTGTTAGGCCCCTACTGGTGAAGTACAGCACAGACATTTAGATTTGAAAGCAGAGATATGTCATCCTCTGCAGACATTCTACTTTTGATAAACAGCATCTGACTTGCTATTGAGCCCTAGTGGAGATATCCAAGTTACCATATGACCTAAAATGCTACTCATAAATTGAATATTGTCTGACTTAGTGAGACATAAATCAAGGCTTTCACAGTAGCCCTTAGTTATTTTAAGTGGAAGTTGCGTATTAGCTGAGATACAAACAAATTCTGGAGCACAATTAAATCACATGAGCAAGCAGTCCAGTTACCCATCACCCTTTCTCCTGCTAAATTACCTTCTTTCTCTCAGCCTCAATGCATAGTCTCATGGTAAATTCTCTAAAATCTGACCTAAAGAGGAAATGTATAAGCTCCATTATAGTTTTGGGGCATCATCCAAAAGTTGACACCTGAACCTTACTCTGGTGGTCCTAAAAGAAAGTTTTGAAAATCTCACCATAGGAAAAATTTAAATGAGTGCATTTCATTGCTCATTGCCCCTACAATAAACGAAGGCTTTGAGCGCAAATGTTGATTGATGTGCTTGGCAAGTGGTTTGTTTGATTTTGTAGGGACTTTTAAAAAATGTAAGCCTACAGTGGTGACAAGGAGCATGCAAAACAGATGTGTGGGTACATCTTTATGAATGGGCAGAGAAAGCAACAATATCCATATTCTGTATGATTGGCCTCAGTAAACAGTATCCTAATTGGACAGAGTTTATTTGTTATGTAGAACTCACACAGGTAGCCAAGTTTCTGTTATACTTGTCATTATCTAATATGTTCATCAACAAAGTAGTTATAATGACAGGGTTGAGAATAACACTTATATTGAACAACATAAACCTTGTCCAATTAATCTTCATGTGACTACAGCCACTGCTGAATGTATCCCATGCCCAAAGCAGAAAACAGTAGTGAACACCTAATATGGTACCATTCCCTATGGGTACCATCTAGCTTCCAGATAGCAAACTTATTACATTGGACATCCTGCATTAATGGAAAGGGAAGTGAAGGATCACACTGTGATAGACATTTACTGTGATTATGGAAATAACATTACTGTCACATTTCTACCAGTTCTATTATCTGCAGTTTTAAAGCTTATTTTGACCTGGGACTAATTTGATAGTGAAGACGCATAGCAAAGGTAAAGTCAGGAGGAGCCTGTGAATTATACCCCTTACTTAAGTTTGTGGTGGTGTGACAGATAGTTTTTAGTTTTGCATTTTTATGGATCCCGGTTTATTGTTTTGAGTTTGCTTGCTATTGTCATTTCTAATTGGGTCTTTGATAGTTCCACTCCATTATTCATATATATGCTAGTACACCTTCATGGGTTGTAGTTTGTCTATGCTCTGGCTGTTTCATGCCCATCCTTGATTTCCAGTCCTGATGAAATCATGCCCAACACTAAATGGAGAAGTAGCAAATTAGCATCGGCAGCACAAGCAAATCCACAACTGTATAATATCAGTATCAGCATAACAGAAAGAAAGAAAAAACTCCTTCTTTCATATCACTTATAGGGTTTCTGTTTCTCTAAGCAAAACCTGAATGACACATTCAAGCTGTGGTGGGTAATTTGAATGACAGTACTTGTCCTTTTTGCCTTGTTCTCTTTACCTTTAAAAGGCAAAATGTGTCAGTTCTGCTTTTGGCATTCTTCTTTCACCTTTATTTCTGTAATGTGCAGCTTCTGAACATAACTCAGCTTTTGAAGTTCTAATTAGAATAACAATGAAGTTGAAACTAAAAGTGCAGCTCGCAAGTTGGATGTACCTTTGGTCCAAGATTCCATATGGATCAGATAAATTCATGGTTTGATCTTCATAGAACCTGCAGATTTAGAAAACAAAACCTATTTTATTCTGAAGAATAGTAAAATGACTATCAAAGTGAACACAGGGTCAGAGAGATAATTCATTGGCATAAGCACCTGCTTCTCCAGCACAAGGGCCCAAGTTAAAACCCTGGCACTGCAAAAATAAAAAAAAGAAAACAAACAAACAAACAAAACTCCATTTTTTTACCAGTAGGTGAGATAGCTCAGAGGATTAAATGGCTATTTAGACAAGCTCAGAATTGTGGGTTTGATCCCTTGTGCCACATGACACTTTGGCCCCACCCCCAGTGCACTGAAAAGGTGATCAAATCTTGGTGTTGCGGCACATGCCTGTAATTCCAGGACTGGGCAGGCTGAAAATAGGAGGGTGGCTAGGAGTCCAAGCTGCATATTGAGACACTGTACCAATTACATAATTTTTTTAAATGAACACATAGATTCTGCTTAATTATAGGTGGAATAGTGTACCATATACCCAATAGATAATACATCTTTTGAATATTCCTTTTGTAGGCTGTCTCCTGAGCTCAGCTCAATGATTCCTTATTGAGTACAGTCAGCTGAAGCAGCCACCTCAATTCTATAGGTCATGTGATCAGATGCTTTCTGCTAACAGTGTTTTTATATTTTATTTAAAGAGTAGAAAAAATAAAAGCTTAGTATCTTAAAGGATGGTAAAGGTGTTATCCCTCCATCCCCTGCCAGGATGTGAAAGATCTCAAGGGATCCATTAGATCCCTCTCTCTCTGAAAGAATGCAGCAGCAAGATGATCACAACCTCATGTATCAAAACATCTGTACGCCCCAAACAAGCATATGGGCTATCAGACTCAGTACTTTGTCAATTGATTTCAGCTATGAATGTTTAACACATGCTTCAGGGCCAAGTATGACTATAATAGAAACTTTTGCTCAGTATGAGAAGGCTTTGGGAGAATATAAGAGATCTTATCGTTCTTGCTTCCTTGATCATAGTTCATCCTGTGTTCACAGGGCACATTGGGGAAGCAAGACATGATAGGCAGTTTAATGGGCTTCTTCCTCCAAGAGTTTCACATCATAATCTCAAGAGTTTATAAATGGTAGATTACATTACAAGGCGGAATGAAGGTTGTAGACAGAACTAAGATTGATAATCAACAAGTGAGATAGGGCCACCAGAAGGACCTGATGGAATCATATGGTCCTCATAGGTAGAAGAATGTGATGAAAAATAAAGAACTAGTGACAAGGCAGCATGAAGACTTGACTCAGGATCGGTGGCCTTGAAAATAGAGGAAGGTGTCCATGATATAGGGAATGTACTTGACCTTTAAAAAATGAAAAACACAACAAACTAGATTCTTTCCTGGAGTAATCAGAAGGAATACAGTGCAAACAGCATTTTAGACCACTCAGATCCACTTTGAACATATGATGTTTCAAATTTTAAGGACAAACAATTTCTAATATTTCAAGAAACACTAAATTTGTGGATTTTTTTTCAATAGCAGTAGAAAACTAATACACAAGGCAATAGCTTTTCTTCATCATTCAACTCTTTCTGTCCTGACCGCCTAAACAGTATTCTGGGTGGTCTCTCTTTTCTGATTTATTTTTCTTCTTCTTGTCTTTTCCATGTTATTCAATTCTGATTTTTGGAAGCACTTGAATTTTCACTGTGAAGCCTGTTTTTCCAAGTCATTTTAGACTAAAGTTCATAAGTCAAATTAAGATGTATTTTTCTGTACACTAATATTACCTCTTAGCTTCCCTTGCCTTCATATAATCCATTATGTGCTTTTAGGTCCATTCTTGCACCCGCAAATGCCACTGAGATTTGTCTATGCCCCAGTTTCCATGCCAAGACACAATGCAAAATCCTGTTTTTCCTCTGCTATTAAATTAAAAATCACATTTCCCCAGTGCATCTTGCTTAATAAATATTAGGAAAAGCAAATTGATTATCTAAATAACACTGACTCCCTTTCGTCATCTAAGGAGTACTTGCCACAGAAGAAAAACTGAAAGAAATGTGTGTTTGATAGGGGTGGGAAGTATAGTCCATCAGAATATGAAAACTGATTCATTTTAAGCTACTAGTATGTCATGAGCAGTAAAATGGATAACTTGTCTGATTGCAGGATTAACACTTCATCTCTATTTCCTCTTCAAATCCCATGAAACCAGAGGCAGTTTCTTGCTTCACAGATTTCAATTCTCATACTCGTTTTTCCCTAAAATCATTTCTCCCCCTAAAATCCTTTCTCCTCTTGTATTCTATGGTACCTTTTTGTGTGAGACACAATAACTCTGGGCCTCCAATACTGTTGCAAGTGAGTCTTTTTCTAAATCCTGTGAATCTGCCACATCATGACTCTGCATCATGTATCCCTTAATGGTCACCTGAGTGCCTCTGACCAATAAAATTCTCTTGGAGCATCAGCATCATTAGTGATGCTGACTTCCTCTTTCCCTACCTCTGCTGAGCTAAGTTCCTAGTTCTTCTTACCCTGCCTATTTCCCATAAGCCTCCTCCTATGCCCCAGAGGTGGGACTTCCTGTCATAGCCCGGTTGCCTTGTTACTCGCGCCTTTTAACTGCCAATGTCATTTCCCTATGCCTCCACTATATATACCCAGAGTTTCCTTTGAATAAACAAGACTTGATCAGAATCCTGTCTTGTTTCCATTTCTCACATCTCCTGTCCTTTGTCCCCTTCTCAATTCCCCGCTTCTCTCCCAGGTGACCTTCGTTGACTGACCCGCTGGACGGGACACCTTTTAGGTAAATGTGATGACTCAGAAAAGAACAGTTTCAGCCTGATTTTGGGAATTCTGGGCTGAACTTCCTGATATAATTCCAAGGGAGAGTCAGAGTCCAGTTTATTGAGCTGAACATTTTATGGATACTGTAGGGGGATTTGTCAGTCAAACCTAGGTGGGGTGATGAGAAGGTGGTGGAGCATGACACTGAGGGAGAGAGAATGGCTGAGTACATGTCTGTAGCGATGAGTGCTGTGACCTAGCAGTTGGTGCAGGTGCATAGTGTCCTGGCAAAAGTCATATTGTTCACCAACTCTGACAGCGAAGAATCATCCATTCAAGAAACTCAGGAGGCAGTATTAGGCATGAAGATGGATATTAGACCTATCACTACCTAAAAAGATGATTAACTTAGTGCATGCATTCACCATTCATTCAGTTCCCATAAACAACCACTGCTCCAGAGCAGCCACTGTCCTGGACACTAGGGGTGCAATAGTTATCCAGTGTTTAATCTGAAAAGAGTACATATTGCATTTTGGGAGAAGAAGCAGAAGGAACTGCATTAGCAAAGAACAGTAGAAGCAAATAGAATCCTACTATTTTAGAACTTACAGAAAAGTTTTATATACATAAAGGGGGAACAAGAGATAAAATGGAGCATTAGAAAAGAAGTTTCACACAAGAAAGACTGGGGTGTTTTTATCATTGTATCCTGTGGAATGAGAAACTATAAAGTAGTATTAAGAGTAATTACACTGGCTGCAGTTTGGAAGCTAAATTAGAGGGAGACAGACCCATGAATAAACTCTTATAATTATGCAGCCAAAAATGAAGATCAGAAATAAGTCCATAACAGTAGTGATGGAGATAAGAAGATTTGGTAGAGAGGTATTTTTAAAAATTAGTTAATGATTAAATATAGAAGACAAATGGATGGGAATTGTTAAGTAGAACTCACAAGGTTTGTCTAAAATTATTAATGTAATAAAAGATTTGCAAATATTTATTGAGTGACTACTAACTAGCAAACACAAAAATACAACGACAGTACAATGGAGACATTTGTGAATGTGTTTGGCACTAGACAAAATGAAAGCATAAAAATATATGTTCATATATTGCACAAGAACTGTAACAGATGGCCATTTTACATATGGCAAATATTTATGCTTATGTGAATACACAGTGGGATACAGATGATAGCTTGGACTCTTTTAGAGGAACTTATTACTAAAGGTGTGCTGGAATTTTCTTATCTGATAATATAAGTAACTAATTTGAAGATAATAACATGCAATAAAACAACCATTGTTGAATTCCTGTAATTTTGTTTTGTGAAATCCTGTATCATTTCTAATTTTTTTTTACTAATTTTATTCCTTTTAAAAATAAATAGTAGGGTTAGTAAATTAGAAAAAAATGTTGTGAAAAAAGAAAGGCAGGGAAGGAAAATCACAATGAATTTAGATCTACATGATAGTCACAGAAAATGATAAATAGTTAAGTCATAGTAGACTGTAAGAGGGATGAGAAAGGACAAGAAGTGACACTTTAGAGGTACATGGGAAACAAATCATAATGTACCTTGAAAATCATAATTAGAAAATCAACCTTGTCCTTGTTCTGGAAGATGGGAAGCCATTAACCATTTTAAATATGGATTGCAATGGAAAGACTTATTTTAGAGTGATCACCCTTGTCATTAGAGGCATAAAGAAGGACAAATGGTAGTGTGTGAGTCATTTTTTGGAAAAGGGTTAGTTTTCTGTGACAAAGTGAAATAAGTCAGATACAGAAGGTTAAATATACCATAGTTATTCTAATATGAGTGACAGAAATTATAACTAATTGAAATATCAAACTCAAAGGCAGGTGATTGGAAAAAGGGCAGCCAATTCTATAGAGATGGCAAGGTCATTTGTAAAAGAAAGGAGGGGCAAAGATGGGAGCAGTGTGCGAAAATAATCAAGATGTGTTTTGTGTATGCAGTGAATATATTCACTATATATCATAAACATATAATAATAAATTATTCTGTTAAGACATTCCATTGCAATAGTGCAGATAAGGGTTGATGGAGGCATGGAGTAAAACAGAATATCTCTTCTCTGAACAGAGAGGAAGGAAATTTTGAAATAAACATTAATAGGTGAAATTGCAAGCAATCATTGAAAAAAAAGTTAGGGAGAGGGAGACAGCAAGGACAAGACAAGGCATGATGATTGCTGTCAGTTTACAATACTCTGTGCCTGGGAGGGTGGTGATGCAGCCTGCTGCTAGGAACAATGACAGGGAGCTCATTCGGAGTGATGGCCAGATCTAGATACTGAAGAGATGCAAAAGGTAGCTATAGATTTGGATTCAGAATTCAGCATACAGGTCTGAGAAAAATATTCGACATTACAGGTCATCAGACATACAAATGATAGTTGAAAGCAGGATAAATTATTCAGCAGAGAGACAGAGAGATGAGAGAGACAGAGAGATAGAGAGAGAGAGACAGAGAATATATTGGTGCCAAGGAGGGGGCACTTACTGCAAATCATGTCTGAAAGACAAGAAGACTTCAAGTTATCAGGTATTTGTTTTCTCATTCCCAACAGAAGGAATTGGTGAAAAAGATAGAAAAAGTGGCCTGAAAAAAATAATAAATAACCCAAACTAGTATTATCAAAGACCAGGAAGTAGGACTTTAAAAAAAAGAGGAAATGGACTCAGGTCAACAACTTTTGACATTGCCAGTCATGCGGAAGACCCAATACTACTATGGACTACAGGACTATTTTGTAATATTTTGCTGAGTTCACACACCTGTAATATCTAAATGATGGTACAAAACAAGAAAGGGGATACAGATGAATGACCATTTTATATCCGTGTATTCAAAATGGTTAGGATAGATATACAGCTATATTCTCTTAATTCAATGAATAGAAAGATTTGTTCTAATAGT
>NDGM011235066.1:6787-18180 GCA_002564305.1 Octomys mimax | reverse complement strand
TAAAAAAAACTAAAAAACTTTTTTCCAGTGTCACTGAAGAAAGAATACAAATGTCATATGTAAAATTCATAATTGCTTATAATTAATTATGAGAAATTACCAAAATGTGTAGATAATAGGAGCCAGACAGAACATGTCAAATGAAAACATTTTTCCTATAGTAGACATAAGTAGAATAATGTAGGACAGCATTACATTTTTTAAATGTAATTTTTGAAATAATGCATTCACATGATTTTTTATCATTTTTTTCATTTTTTAAAATTCATTTTAATGAGAAAAAGATAAAATAGCAATGAAACAGTTTCAAAATAGGTTAGTAAGACAGTTATAATAATTAATACATTGTTATTCAGAGGACAAGATGTAGACATATCTTGTCTAAACAATATTAGTTCAAACCTTTCTTCTCAGTGAACTAAGAGAAAGTAGCTATATATGTATCCTAACTATCTTGTGTATACATATATCTTTTCACAACTTTTCAAAGTTAGGAACATGTGACACAAGGTTTCCTAGTGACTAATAGCTGACTTTAACCAGACAAGATGTTTATCTCAGGACTGCAAGCTCACATGATCTTAAAATCAAAATTAAAAGAGAAATATACAGTCTTGCCACTGCCTTCTACCCTATTGATTCACCCAGTTCCCTGTGGTATTGGCTTTTGCTAGCTTCTAGTAGCAAACTATTTTACACATCCTTCCACACCTTACATTTTTTCACATGACTTGCTGTGGGAATCTTCTATGTGAAAGCACAGAAAACTGTATCTTTTTCTTTTCTTGTTCATAATATTCAGTCCTTTGACATACTTTGTTCTTTATAGACAATATTTGCCCTTACAAATAGTGCTGCACTTAATACTCATGTACATTATCTTATGCCTGCAGATTTAGCTATAGGAAAATTCCTAGAATTACAATTTTAAAATCAAAAAGTAAACACATTTATGATTTTGATAGACACTGTCAAATTGTATTTATTATGAAGACTTTATTATAAAGACCACCATTTTGTTTTTCCTTCAATACGCTTCCCCAAAGCTTCATACTTCTTTTTATTTATTTTTTTTTATTTTTTTTATTTTTTTGCGGAACCAGAGATTGAACTAAGGCCCTTGAGTTTGCCAGGCAAGCCCTTATTCTACTGAGCTATTTCCCTGGCCCAATACTTCCTATTTGAAAATTTTTGTGTGATTTTTTTATTGTGTGTGTGTGTGATTTTTAAAAGTAAATTCTGTTTCAGTAATAGCAGCTTTTTAGAACTTATATTCTCTAAACCTAAACCAATTATTTACTACATTAATTTAAAGTTAGTGTAATCATTTCAGTTTAGCTTTGGAATAAAGACTATATTATGATTTTTTCCCACTCATTGAATATCTTTTTTTTTTTTTTTTTTTGCTTTCCTGCTTATTGAACCCAGAGCTTCTTACATGCTAAGCAAATGCTCTACCACTAACCTATATCACCAGGCTCTAAAATTTCACCTTCCTATTGATGTCTGAATAATAAAACATTAAATTCAATTTCGTTTTTTTTAGCACAAACTGGTTTTTGGTGGGAAAAGAAAGACCAGCCTTATAAAGAAGTCAGTGAGCTATTGGCTTTTTCCATTTAATTCTCGAGAATCATGGATGATATTATATTTTGCTATACAGAGGACTGAACGCAGGCCCTGCTCTGTGTCTGCTATGTCTGCACTACATCTCCAGGCTTTCTTATTTTTTGAGATAGGATACTACTACTTGTCCAGGTTTGAACTTTTTATCTTCCTGCCTCAACCCTCCAAGTAGCTGAGTTTGTAGGCATGTACCTTGCCAGAGATTAGACAGACAGAGAGATAGATATAGACAGGCAGATAGATCTAGACAGACAGACAGACAGACAGACATTATATACACAAATTATGCTCAGATTGCTTGGGTTAAAAAAAAGTCATAATTTCCAACAAAGAAATGGAAGATGCCAACACAAATATAGGTTTTCATTTTTACCTTAAAGTAATGAAACACTGAAAGAATATTGCTCTTAAGTAGCACTAATGTAATTGACATACATTTTAATGAAATGGGTTCCAATGGTTTTTTATTTACAATACTTTGTTTCCACTTTAGCCTATTATTTTTATTTTTTTATTAATTTTGAGAAACAAATAGCAATGAGACAGTTTCAAAACAGGTTAGTAGGACAGTTACAATAATTAATACATTGTATATTGTCTTCATAGTATTCATAGTACAAGATGCAGACATGATATCCTGTCCAAATTCCACTGTTAAAAGTTACCTCTCATCATATTGTCACCTAGAAGGTAGAGAACCAGAGTAAACAATTAAAGTTTACCATTGTGTTGTCCTCAGTAGAGTCTTTGGTTTTTGGTTGGTTTTTTTAGCGGAACCGGGGATTGAACTCAGACCTGTGCGCTTGCCAGGCAAGTACTTATTCTAATGAGCCGTCTCCCTGGCCCCTCTCAGTAGAGTCCTATGAGAGAGCCCTCTGTACCATGGTGTCTGATGCTTCCTTTCTCTTCCCTTGCAGCATTTTCCTCAAAGAACTGGAGAAGTATGAGCAGCTGCCTGAGGATGTGGGACACTGCTTTGTCACCTGGGTAACCAAACAGCATCTTCTCCCACTGCCCATATTTCCAGGCGTGCACATGGCACCTCCTCCAGACCCAAGGTTTGGTGTCAGTGCCATTCTCACTGTGGACAGGAGCTGTAGAGATCACAAGCTGTAGAGGGATCACAAGCAGATCTGTGAGGAGCAGTCCATCCCCAAGGAGCAGAGCCATCCTTGGGAAGGCTTTTATGTGTCTAGTCCAACCTGCATCTCAAATTCTCTAATAACTTCTTAAAATCAGGAGAGTGGGACAAGACTACACCCTTGTAGCAGTTCAGTCTATTTTTATAACATACAGATTAGGGTATTAGAATGCCCAGCAGCCACAGGACTGTTGTCTGCACTTCCTTCCTTAATAGAAATGGATATACTCCTGGGTATCCATTCCAATTTTAATCTGAAAGATGAGTGTTTTATCTACCTTCTTTCTTCTTTACTTGATCTGTTGTCAGATCAAGTAAATAGGCCAAATGTAACAGGTTCTAGTCATGTAAACCAAAAAAAGAAAAATTCTTCATTAGCATCTCCATCATATTGCTTTGAACTTAAATGTTCTATTCTGTACTCTTAGATGGTTCTGTACTCAGGATATGATCCCAGTGAGCTTCAGGAAAGTCCATTAAGGTCACTGGATGTGACAAAGTATGAAATTCCTTCTCCAATGCCAACAATTCTATTATATAATTATTGGATTATTATATTTAATAATATGGGGCTGGGGGATAGCTCAGCAGCATAAGTGCCTGCCCGGCAAATATAAGGTCATTAGTTCAATCCCCAGTACCAAAAAAGTGTTTTATTTTTAATAATATAAATTACTAATATTGATAATTTTAACTTTTTTATTGATTTGAATTCAAAATACATTAATAACTTTTCAAATTGTCTTAACAAATCAGAGAATATATGTTCCCAACAGCCTTATGGGATCAGCAGGACCATGATTACATTTTAGATTTTAAAGATGGGTACATCTTAGCTGAGATAGGAGGTGGCTGGCCCATTGATGTATAATCATTATTACAGCCAGCCCCCTAGCTCAAGGTCTCACTCCCAGACAAGCTTTCTTTTCATTAAAATCCTAATGCTTCCTTCCAGGAATACTGTTTTTCAGTAAGTCTAAAGCTGCTGTTTCATGCAGATCATTTTGTTCTAATACATAAGCCAATGCATAGCTTGTATGCTGATAAATAATGTATGATCCCTTACACAGCCAGCATAAAAAAACAAGATTGATCATTAAGCAAAAGGATATTTTTTCATCTTGTTTCATGCAATTTGTGGGTCATCTTTATAATCAACCATAAGTATGATTTATTGTCATCCATCAGAGATGATGAACAACCTCCTAGGCAGTTTATAGCCTCTAAAATTGGTTTCAGAAAACCTTTGGTGACTGGATAAATTATAAACCTTTTGCCAAGAATTATCCCTAGCAGACTTTCTTAAGTATCATGTAGAGTGGGATTGAAAAGTAGAAAGAGTTACTTATAATATATTGAATGACAGTGGCTAAAACCAAGAAGCTTGAAGTTAGATGGTCTTGGTTCTCCACTTTTTAACTATGGGAATTTAAAAGTAGTTAACCAGTCTGTGTCACAGTTTTCTTATATATAAAATAGGAACAAAAATAGAACCAACTGCAGAGTGGTGGCCCAAGAATCAAATGAATTCATCTAGGTAAAGCACTGAGAAGAGTGATGACTAATGTGAAGAGCACAGACTTAAACTGCTCTAGCAGGGTGAGATAGCTGACATGTCCTACAGGTACCAAAGTGGACACTTTCGCCAATGGGAAAAGTACACATCTTTCTCAAAAGAAAGGGGATGTAACTCTGACCAAGAGGGTCCTGAGAAAAATCAGAAATGCATGTTCTTGGCTTGAAGTAGAAATCTGTTTAGGTATCATTGCTCAGATCTGCCCCAAAGGGTCATCCTGTCTTCTTCCCCCACCTCATCATTGCTTCTGGAAAGTTGAGGATGATGGTGTAGTTGCTTGACATGATCCTCAACTCTCTCCTCCCCACAGTGGAGAAATCTGGGATCAAACCTCTTTGCTTTTATATTTGTCTTGGAAACGGTAGCATTTGTTCTTTTTCAAGGTGGGGAATACAATTTTGGTTAAAACAAAAAAGGGGGGATAATCTCTAAATAAATTACCCAATTTCAGAATACATTTATGATATATAACTTGGTTTTTTTTCCTTCTAAATCAGACTCATGTTAATCTGAGCTTCTTTTCAGCAAAATTTTTCTACCTGCCAATTGGAGAAAAATAACCCAATTTCTCAGGGGAATTGAGGTTTAGATGAACCCAGAACATTTGTCATGGAAAATTCAAGTACTGTTATCTGTGGGTTTAATTGTGAAGCCCATGCTGGGCCCTTCAGGCATAGTGGATCGAAGGGAGCAACACCTGCATGCTTACCTATTATTGTCTTTGTTCTTTTTAGGCAGACAAATTTCAAATGTATGTCACCTACTGTAAAAACAAGCCTGATTCCAACCAGCTGATCCTGGAGCATGCAGGCACCTTCTTTGATGTAAGCTGTAGTTTCTATTCTTGAGCAATTGATGAGCAAGTAGAACAGCTTCTCCTCTTTGAGATAAGGGGTATTTAACTATTTTTTTGTTTTTTTATTTTTGTTTACTGGCCACACAAAACCTTTATCTCATACATAAAGTAGGGAAGAAAAGCTAAGGTGGTGGAGTGGTTATTTTTGTTTTTGCTTTGTTTTGTTGTTTTTTTGTCTTTTGTTTCACTCCACTCCATCTCAACTGCTCTGACTTTAGACAAAGCAAATCTGTCTCTATACCTCAACATCAAATGTAGCTGGACATAAATTTTGTGATTATAGGCGGCTTATGCAGCTGTTGGTAAAGATATTGCTTCTACTTTATGTTTAGCTTTCTCAAACATGGTTGTTCTCAAAGTGTGGTCCTTGGGCCAGCCATATCAGTATCAACAAGACTTGTTAGAAATGCAGATTCTTGAGCCCCAGCTCAGGTCTGTTAACTCAGGATCTCTGATTGGTACCTAGCAATCTGAATCCTGAAGTCCTCCATGTGTCTTCTATGCCCACTCAAGTCTGAGAATCATTGCTCTAGTGCAGTTGTTTTAAGCTTGGTTACATATTGTATTGCCTGGGAGCTCTGGAAAAAATACTGATTCCTGTGTCCCTCAAGGCAGATTCTTATGTGATTGGCCTAAATGAAACTGGACATTGAGATTTTTAAGTTTCTGGTGAGAGAAATGTATAGTCACATTGAGTACTTCTGCTGTTACAGAAGCAAGAGAAGAAAGTAAACTGACATCTCTTGTCAGATCCTTTGATTTTGAATAAACACACAATCTCATTGATGGACAATGGGGTAAATCTATTTAGTGCATATCTCCAAAAGAAGTGACCTCTAGGCAATAAGGGAATGGCATGAAATTGATGACTACAGGATTTAAGGGATAAATGAGAGGAATTTAGGAAACCTGTAGAATTCAATGAGAGATTATAGCAGAGATAGCTATTCTAACAGGCAAAAACTTTAAATTCAGAAAATGTAAAAGCCATCAGTCCATCTTCCTGCGTACCTGCTTTCTTTTCTCTCATAAGTATCTGTGTATCTGTTATATGTATCTGTTGTATGGAGTAGGTCCCATGGAGAATATAAAGTCATTGAAATGTAGTTCTTATACTCAAGTTTACAAAATTAACCTTCTCTGTACATCTTCCGAGGCTGACACAGACATAACATAATTGGTTCCATGAGTGTCTCATTGTTCAGTAAAGGAATCACTCTTGACTGGAAGAAGATAGGTGAGAAACAAACATGTGATTTTTTTAAAATGGAGAATTAGTGTGAAAATGGTCCCAGGTGCCTGAAATTAGAATTTCTGGAATAAAACAGAAGAATCGATGAAAAACACTCTAAACTAATATCAGAACTTATAGATGTCATATGGAGTGCTCTGTACCACTCTTCACTAATGTATTTCCTTCAGATATTCTTGGTTTATCTTTCACCAAGAGTATCCAGAGAGGTCTTTTTAAAGTGTTAAGTGGACCATGCCCTGTTTTCCACTTAGCATTTTTATGACATGGAGGTCCTGTGCTCGGACCATGCCTGAGATGCTCTGTATCCTTAAGAATTTGACTTTGTTTTTCTCTGCCTAGGGTGGATTGTGTCTTCTATTTACCTGCACATTTACCACCCCAACACACACACAGTCATTCTTCAGAATTCTTCCTATATCCTAAAGGCTCCATGATGCTTGGGACACAAATCTTTCATTGTACTTTGTATCTCCACTACAGTATTTATAACCATTTACCTTTTAGCAGACCAACAATGCTGTGAGCGTCCTGAAGCCTGATGTTATGCCTGATTGGGTTTTTTGTACCCATCTCAGTGCTTGGTGTTGTATTATTTCCCTCAGTCCAGTGATCCTCACTTGTCTGTTTCTGGTCCATTTCTGGAACTTGGCTAGTAAGTGAGGTAGATTCCCAAATTTCCCAGGTACCCCCATTTCCAATAGAGTACCTGAGTGGCCTGTACTCTGGTTGGGAAGGCTAGTGAAGTCAGAAAACAAGCAGTTCACCTTTGGCTTGACATAGGAGGGAGAGCAGTTACCCCTGCTGGTTTTCCCTAATGATTTTCAGAAAGCATAATGTTATAATTTATATACTTCCTACGCAAAGCATTTGTCTGAGTTCTGTACCTAGAAACTTCCATTCCATCAGAAGGCTTTATATGCTTTAAACCCATGCTCAGTAGAAGAGATAAACCCTTTAAAAAGGAAGCCTCTTACAACCTACTGTTGTGAAGAGACCATAAAAAATTGAAGTCCTAGAAAGACCCACACATTCACCTGATACAGAATTTTTACTCAAAGTATGAGAACAGCATGGTGTGGGATCTGGTGGTCTGTGGTGCCTGAGTCTGCTCTTGTTGATCTTGCTGCCGGGGCAGCATTGCCTTCCCTCAGAGAGGAAAGAGTGTAATAAGTGCATTAGTGCCTGTGTTCTCCTGGTACATAAACCACATCTAAATGACTTTGTATTCTCTGTTGGGAGCTGAGATCCTCAAACCCACAAGTTTCATTTGACCAAAGAGTGTTCAGCTGCCAGCTGTTTTGCCACCATTTTCAGCAGGTCATGCTGTAAGCATTTGCATTTGGGACAAGGGAAATTAGTGAAAACTAATTACTTTCTGGGTCATTTGTGAGAAATGGGATAATTTAAAAATTATTCCCTCTCATTGATCTTCCTCTGTAACCTCATAGAACTCCTACCCGGTATAACTTTAAAATTCTTCTTTGTATGTCTTTCAATGCTTTGTTCTCAGTAATTCTAACTTAGAGAATCTCTATCTGGACTTTTTAAAATAACAGCATTCTTGAAGTATAATTAACACCCCATTCAATTTACCCATGTAAAGTATAGAATACAAAGCTTTCTGTTATGCTCATAGATATGTACAATCATCCCTATTGTTAATTGTAAAGCCTTTTCATCACTTCAAAGAACAGGACTGCACCCTTTAGCTACCACTACAACCACAAAGCCCTGGCCTTAAGCTATCACTGATCTACTTGCTCTGCAGATTTGTCTGGACATTTCATATAAGTGTAATCATGTAATATGTAGCTTTTGTCACTGACTTCTTTTGCTTGTAAAGCTTTCAAGGTTGCTTTATGTTATCCTATATATACCTCATTCCTTTTTGTGGCCAAATAACATCACATTGTATGGTTCACCATGTTTTATTTTTCCATGCATCTGCACATAGACATTTGAGTTGTCCAAGTATAAACATATGAGTATATTTTCATTTTTCTTGAAAGTGGAATTTTACTTAGGAGTAGAATTGTTGAATCACATGGTAACTTATCATATACACACCTGCCTTTTTGCAATACCTCCTAGTTTGTCTATCTCTGTTTCCCTAATCTCTACCTCCTATAGTTGCCATTCCTGAAAAATGACATCTTTCCTTCTAAGATGAACAATATTTTACCACTGGAAAAAATACCATCAAATTCTTTTTTCCTAACTTAGCTCCATCAATTACTTAACCAGTCTCGCTTGTCTGACATGTTTTGTTTTGTCTTGTTTTATTTTTAGCACCTAGGTGTAGATATATCCTCTGTGCCATTCTGGCATTGTCCTGTTTTCCTGGTTATTTTAGACAGTGCTCATTTTAGCCTGTTCTGTATTGGAAGGTCTCATGCTTCCAGCTCTCTCCCTCACTACCTCCTCCCTATCTGCTAACCCAGCTGAGGTTATATCTCTACTGGCCCCTCGCCACTCATCCAGTCATCTCAGCTTTCATTGCTGATTGCTATTGTTCTTTAGTTTATGTTGAGCCAGCTCAGATAGACTAAAATATTTTGGAGCAGGTGCTTGCATATGCCCTGCTCTGACCTCCATAACCCAAGACTTTGAAGAGTAGAAGCCTACATGGAGGTGGAATAGAGAGTGAATTAAAAGAGAAGATCAGAGGCACCAGCAGCAGCTGGCAGTCAGGACCTTGGCCTGGGCATGAATGTTGAGGGTGGTGTACATGGAAGTGGGGAAGAGAAATAACAGAAGGGAAACAACTACAAACTACTCTATGGGTTCCAGCTCAAGAGGCCTGAGGACAGAGGGGCCATTGACCACGGTGGAAAATGTATCAGAAACTAAATGACGATTCTGAAATAAGATGAGTTAAACTTAAAAGAGGGAGGATGGGGTAGTGATATCCTTCTGTCAAGAAGATGAAAATCTCAGGAGCCATCAAAACAAATCAGAGAGCCACATCCTGTCTTTGTTTTCATTACCCCTTTGTCCCTTCTTTATTTCCCACTCTTGTGTTGTTTCCTTCCATTTCAGTTGTTTCATCACTCGTTTTCCCCTTCTGCTTATCATTGCCCTCATTGTGCCTTTTCTATTTTCATCTCTCTCCATTTCTTCTTAATTTCTACTTCTATCTCATAACCCCACTTCTTTCCTCAAAGCTTCTCCAGTTTTGCCATCTCTCCTATTTTCTCCCTATATGTTCATCTTGGTCTCTTGTTTCTCTTTCTGTCCATTTCTCCCTATCTAAGAACATTTTCTCATAATTATCTACCTTTTTCTCTCTTATTTTCTCTCCCTACCTTTGTTTTCTTCCTTCTAGAACATTTCCCCTTCACGTCTCACTCTACCTTGTTCTCATCCCTGTAGGAGATCCAGCAACGGCATGGTCTGGCCAACTCCATCTCTTCCTATCTAATTAAGCCTGTGCAGAGGATCACCAAGTACCAGTTGCTCCTGAAGGTACCTCCCTTCCCCTTTCGCACCCTCCCATCACTACGAACCAGAGCACAGGAGTCTCAGCTTTGTCCTCCAAGTTAGGAAGCTTCCACCTAAAAACTTTCTTAACAGAGAACAGAAGCGAGGCTTCAGAAGTGAGCTCTCCCTGGCACTCTTAGCCCCAGATTGTATTTCCCATCCTGTGGAACTCCAGACATTTGTTTTAGGGCGAAAAGATAAGAAAGGGGAGTGAGAATATGCTGTGACTACTTTTCACCCCCATCCACGATTGTACAACTTTTAGTCACTTACTGCATTTTCAAGCACTGTCCGGCTCTCAGACTTTCTCATCTGTCTTTCATGAGCAGTATCCCTCTTGTGGCCCCTGATTTTCACATAATCAAGAGTCAGTGTCCTCAGGCTAGTGCTAGCTTCTATGGTATTGGAGTCCAGGGTAGCACTCATCACCTTCCTCTCTGAGTTTGTCAAGATCATGGGGTTATTGTAAAAAGGAGCCAAAGCAAGCATAAGGAAACCCAATGGCATTTGTTATTTGGAAGGTCCCATATGTTAGGGATTTTTCTGAAACCATCCAATAGCTCTGGATTTCTTTTTGTTAAAAAAAAAAAAAATGCAGTCAAATAAACAAATTATGTAAATCACTAAGTAATTTGGCCTGGGCCTTCTCATAGGATACACTGATACTTTGAAAATGTGGCATTTCTGCAGAAACCCAGAAAAATTAACATTATAAGCAGCTATTAACATAAGTCTGTGCTAATTCCTCAAGTGTAGGGATGGAGTTTTTCTTCCTTTTGAATATTTTTCTGGTTCCTGTAATGCAAAGAATACACAGACAGAAAGGAATGTGTGAAAAGAAATGTAATTTCAAATAAAATCTGATGAAAATCAACACACGTTTAGAGATGCTTGTAGAATTTTACATATTTTGGCTTCACCTAACACGAATACCAGTCTGGTTTCCAATCTAGGGCTCTCTGGCAGAGAATCTTCACCATCCCCAGCCCCTGAGGTCTCCCTGGCTTAGTGCTTATAAGTCTGTGATGAAAGTAAAGTGGAGGTGCAGGGAGCCTTGCCCTGGCCATTTCTCCTATCCTCTGGCTCAGAGCAGGGCCACACACCATGCTGTTCCTTCAGCCTCCTCCCCTGCCAACCTGTCTTTAAGAGGAACTGTGGGCTTCTGCTCCCAGCAGCTCAGCTCCCCCAAGCATACAGAATGATAGAGAGTTAGCTGGGCATTGTACACACAGCCTTTACTGAGGACTAGTATGAGAAGTGACATTATACAGAATGCATTCTCTGTTTTACCAAAACTGCCTTTGCATCTTTAGTTTTTGGAGCCTCCATAGAGACTCAGATATTCTCAGAAGATCATGGGATAGGGAGTATCTCTGTTCTAAAAAAGTCCATGCACTTGGGCCGGGGAGATGGCTCAGTGGAATAAGCACTTCTCTGGCAAGCGCAAGGGCCTGAGTTC
>NDGM011235060.1:1290-12343 GCA_002564305.1 Octomys mimax | reverse complement strand
ATCACACCAGTTCATCACTCTTGATATGCAAGGGAGTTTTCCCTTTGTGAAAATCATTTCCAGAATCCTACTTGGCAAAAAACATTCTTGCTATCATCCCAGGATACCTTTCGTCTAACCACTATTTATTGAGCACTTACTATAGACCCAGAGTTGAAACTGGGTTGAATCCTGTCTTTCTGGCCACAGACAAATCCACCTGGAATGGACAAGTGTTTTTTTTTTTAAAGGAATGATGTCCCCCAGGACCTATAGTCAGGTAAATCTCAGGACAATTTGACCTGGAAAACTTTGCCTGGAAGACAGCAGAAATTCTGGGCATCTGGGTTGGAGTGAGGAGGCAGGGCTGTGTTCTCGGGTCCAGCAGCTGTTACAGGCAACTGGGTGGGACCCTGCAGACCCTGTCATGACTTCCTGCTCACTATTGATGAGTTTCCTGCCTGCTGATGGCTGCACGCTCATGGCATCATGCCCTGGATGTCTATACCGTGCAGTACGCAATGGAGCGAGGTATCTGCTTTCTTCAGCCTGAACTCGCTTTCCCTGAAGTGTTCAGGATGCCCAAGAGCCCTGAGAATTTCCAGGCACAAAAGCAGCCAGGACATGAGGACATCGCAAAAGAAATGGCCTGCAGAGTGGGCAGACAGTGGCAGAGAACACAGCATGGAACACTGACTCCTGTGACCGCCTTCTTTCCTCTGCATAAGTCCCATCTCTCTGGGAGCATCCAGAGACCCAAAGGAAAGAAGGTCCAGGCATTGATCTATAGGATTTGCCAAGAAAGATTCCTTATTCTTCAGGCTCAGTGAACTGTAAGTCATAAACAGTGAAGGTAAAAATAGCTACATCCATCTCAGGAGGAAGGGAAAACAGAAATAGTGAGGGAAAAGTCCTTTTCAAATAAGCTGTAAGCCAAAGAATGCCAGCATTTTTAAAAAACTCCATGCTCCCTTGTCATAAATGTAAAATTAAAATAATTATTTATACAATCTTTTAAAATAATTAATCTTGCTAAGTCTTCATAAGTAACATTTTTGCGAAATATATTTTCCAAAACAAAATTAGCACCTGAGATGTCACATGCTCAGTTTATAATGTGTATGGCAAACCTGTAATTGCTTAAGAATCTTTCTCTTGATACAAATTTAACCAGCCCTTTGCGGTATCTCAGTCTTCTCAATGATAAGAAAATACTTAAAGGAAGTGTTTTTCTTCCTTTCATAGTTCAGTAGATTATCACAGGTTATACTGCTAAGCACTATAGTGAATGCCAAGTGAGTCGATAAAGGCTCATAGAAAACATGAGTAACCTTGGGGTAGAACTTAGGAAATGCATGAAAATGCCCTTTCTTCCCAATCTCATTAGCAAGTGATCAGCTTACATGTTCTGATCACAGAATCAGGACTAAGGGTCAAATAAAATAAATTTATATCCATACTGTCCCTACATGAGCCGCATTATAGCCAGTCTTCGACACACAAGGCCTTTCTACATGAAGCTATATGGAGGCCTAAGTACAGTATGTGAAAGTTCTGTTTGTGTATGAAAAACCTAAGACCCACGAATAATAAAAAGGCTTATCTATTTGAGCTATTTAGGATCATAAGTGGAATTAGATTTCTTGTTGTTAAGATAGGATCTCACTATGCCGTTCAGGCTGGCATGGAACTATGTAGTCCAAGCTGGCTTCAAACTCAGTGATCCTCCTGTAGTACCCCCAACGCCTGAGTGTTACAGATGGACATCACTACTTGACCCTGGCACTAGAATTTATGGCAGCAAATTCTTTTTCTTTCTTTCTTTCTTTCTTTCTTTTTTTCTTTCTTTCTTTCTTTTTTTTTTCCTTCTGGTTTTTTGTTGTTTTGGTACAGGGTCTCCCTGTAGTCCAAGCCAGCCTTGAACTCACTATATAGCCCACTTTAGCATTGAACTTGAGATCCTCCTGCCTCAGTTGCCTGTGATTTGCTTTAAAAGAAATAGTACAGTGCTCCTTGAATTTGCTATGGACTATTTTAATGTCAGTCTTAGCCTTTACTCTTCTTGTTTTCCCTGAAAACAAGCAAAAAGAGACCAGCAAGGTCTCAGCTCTCCCTCCCTGGCCCCACTGAAGTCATCCTCAGTAGCGTGTTCCAAGACTGTTGTGACACCTGGGAAAATGCCAAGGCCATCCCCTGGGTCCTCTGTGGGGTTCAGCATTTCCCACTGGACAGCAAAATCCATGGTGATTTATTTTTGAGTTTAAAAGAACAGATCACCATGCTCTGACATAACGACAAAGAGCAACCAGGCCCACAGTGCTGAGGGTCAGCAAGGATGCCGAGAAGCTGGAATGGAAAATTAGATGCCCTGACTTCAATTAACTAAAGGTGCAATCAAGGTATAAGCATGAGCTTTTGGACTAAGCTTGCTACTTCTCCCGACCCCCCAGTTTTCCTATAATGATTGGATCTGTGGATGGATAGACAGACAGATGGACAGATGGAGGTAAGAGATGCCAGATAATTACCTGCTTCACTTTAGAACCAATTTAATTCTGTGCCATGGCTGTGAGCCCTACAAGGCTATGGTCTAAAAGAAAATGAGAAAGGCAGACCTGCCTGGGGAGTGGGCAGGTCCCCCAGAGAAGACAGTCCTTTTTTCTAACCTAGTTTTTCTGCATTTCTTGAAAATAGTCAAGCCAGAGTATTACATACAACCTGAGCAAAGTCACCCACAGTCACTGAGCATGTGGCTGGCTGGACTATGCAGAACATCCTTATTAAGTGGTCCCTAAAGAAGAGTAGATAATTACCTGGTATCTCTTACCTCCGTCTGTACATTTGTCTGTCTGTCCATCCACATAGCCAATTATTATAGGAAAACTAAGATGGCAAGCTTAGCTCAAACAGCACATGCTGAGATCATTATCAGACCTTTATTTAATTGAAGTCAGTACATCTAATTTATGATGCCAGATTCTCTCAGGAAAGCTCAGAAAACTCCTACACTCCACATGCAAGAGAACTCAGTACTATAGAACCCTCTTTGACTCTAGAAAGAAGAAAGCAGTCAGGCATAAGTCACCCTGAGAATAAGAAAAGACACAGAAGGGCAGGAAGGAGTCTAAATGTGTTCTGTGGCCAGCAGTGGAATGAACTGAGGCTACTGAACCTGAAAAAGGAAGCGTTTGGTGAGACAGGAGCAAAGACAGGAGCTGCCTCACAGTTAACCCTGGCAATGTGAGTGTGTATGTATTGAAAGTCAGGGCAACTGGGGTGGGGAGATAGCTCAGTGGCATAGTGCCTGCCTGGCAAGCACAAAGTCCTGAGTTCGATCTCCAATACAAAAAAAAAGAAAGAAAGAAAGAGTAACTGTTTAGAGCTACAGAATAAAACCATAGTCAAGGAGAGCGGTATTTAATTTTGTGCAAGACAGCAGTTTCTAACACCTAAGGCTGGCCCACAATGACAAGTTCAAGGCTGTCATTATAAAGTGGTAACTTTTGAAAATGGAAAGACTGAGCCCGGAGCTGCACAGTCACCTGTCCAGGCTACTGTGTGAGGATGCCTGTGGCAGCTGGAAGGTGGCTACACAGGTCAGAGCCTTTTCCATGATTTTTTTGTTCAGGGAGACACCTGAGCCTTACTCACCCCTCTAAGACCCTGCAATTGAGCTTTATTTCAAGGGTCTGACTAAAAATTCAGTTCCATACTTAAGACATGAATTTTCAAAAATCCTAGGGTTTTGGTTTTTTAAAGACAAGGTTTTGCTATGTAATTCAGGCTCGCTTTGAACTCTCTTGTAGTCCTGGCTGGCCTTGGAACTTGCCGCAATCCTCCTGTCTCAGCCTCCCAACTTCTAGGATTGTAGACATGCACTACCATACCAGGCACCAAGGTTTTTAATATTGAAAAATTATTCTGCTATTTCTCCTGGAGATGTGCAAGCAGGAATGGGAGTGAATCCCTTTGTCCATCACAGGATAGTGGAAACTTCCACTTGTGAAGTTGTCCTCAAACTCTGCCACTGGCTTTCTCTGCTTTCTTCTCCTTCCACAGTCTCACACCAGTGGTTCCCAGAAAGCTTCTCACTTGGGTCCCTGTTCGCTAACTCCACCCCCATCGAAGAGTCAGCACTCTTTCAGCTTGGATCTGGACAACAACTCCTAGTTGTGTCCCTGCCTACAGAAGTGGTGAACTTGCTGAGGCCCCGCCTCTTAATGCCTACACACTGGCCAAGTGTCTTGACACCTACATTTTTAAGGGAACACATTCAACAGCAGTGTCAGGTAAGGAACAACTTAAAATTTTTAAATTTTTATATATCCTCTTTTCTCACAGTAGACACTAGGCATACATGCAAATTATACACCAGGGACAGTCCAGAGGACTCCACATTCACTTTTAAGCTAAACCACTGACTCCTGGTTGCACTGCAGTTGAGATCTTGAGGATCTATCACCAAGAGGCCCATGGAGTGAAGTCAGGACCCAAGGTAGCACACTGCGAAGTGATGGAACCTTGCAGAGATGGGGCCCACTGGAAGGTCCTCAGGCCATTGGGAGCAACACCATCAAAGAGAAGCGTGTGACCTTGGTGTCCTCATCATTCACTTCCAGGCCACAAGGTGAGCGTGATGTTTCTGCTTGTCATGATGTGCTGGCTTGCCATTGGCCCACAAACAATGAGGCCAGCTGATCAGAGCCTGGAACCTCCAACAGCATGAGCCTTGTCTCTTTATAAATTTACTACCTCAGGTGTTTTTTGATATAGTGATAGAAAGCTAACATGGTTGCCAACACCTTCAAAGCTGAGGGTGGCTGAGTGTACCAAACCTGTAAGGCACTCAGTAAGCAGTCATGGTAGGAAGAGATGCATCTTGGGGTGACTGTGAACACAGAGGTGGGAGACAGAGAGTCCCATTTCTTTATCCACCAATGAGAAGATTGGTCTCAATTGTTGGAGCTTTACCATGTCTAAAGTGACAAGATTCTGTAACTGAAAGAGGTGTTTTTCCCAACTCTGTCTGATGGGGTGAGGAAATCAACGTCCTGTATGATAGGCTGACATGGCGGTACTTGTCCTGGTCTTTCACCCTGGTCTTCCAACACCCAGCCCCATCTCCTCTGAACCATTCTAGATGGACTCTCCTCAACCCTGGGAGATGATTCCCCAGATTTTAGGAAAGAAAACTGAAAAGGACATATGGCAAACAGTGACCAGCTACTCCATAGGTCTCTTTGGCATAAGGCAAGGTTGTTAGTGGAAAGCCTTTGAGTAGCTACCATAATCCTCCCTTCTCCTACCCTAGCCCACAGTCAGAGCTCAGAAGTACAGCCCAAAGCACAATGAGCTCCTAGTAAGTTTCTGCTTGGGAAAGTGTTCAGCTCTGAGGCAGTGAACCCCAGAGCACCACTTTCTTCTGAATTCAGTGTAGCTAACCATATGTGTTTGGGAGTCCCTGAAACTGACCTTAACTCCTATTGGAGGCATAGCAAGCATTGCCAAATGTTCCCCAATCGGCTGTCTTGTACAGCCCTCTTGTCTAGTGTCTCTCAGACTGAAGAATATTGATTGTCTTGTTAAAGTTGAGGTCAGAAGAAAAGACAGTCAGGTCTTAAGCTCTAGCCCAAGTATCACACATCCAGTAGTTTTGTTTAATAGGGTTCCCTAAGTGAAAGTAGCTCATGGCTATTTGACAATGGTCATGTGATAAGATTGTCAATTGCTGCTCATTTTTAAGCTACTGGACTGTTATAACAGTCACTCTAGAGAAACTACATTGTAAGAGTTTTAATCTGGGGGGAATCCCTTTTATCAAGCTGTTTCTGCTATTAACTTTGCTAATCTAATTCATCTTCAATTGCAAACCAGAACTAAAAATAATACAATTACACACACCTAAAATTTTCTACATACAGCTTTCCTTCTTAATGCCCTACAAATTGTTGTATACGAAGAATATCATGTAAACTTCCAAATATCTGCTCAGGTATTGAGAGGTACCAAGTCAGGCTGATACAAGCAACAAGGTAGGTCTGTCTTCCAACAACTTGGCACCCTGCAGTGTCTACATGGTTCAGCAGTCATGAACTTGTGTGCTTGCAGTGTACCACACTGATAAATCACTCCATGGTGCACACCCCTGGAACTCCTCTGCGTCCTGCTTCCAGGGTGCTATGTCTTGGATAAGTGTCCCCACCCCAAAGATTCACAAGTTGGCATTTTGAAGAGGTGTTATGGTTCATGTCTAGTTCTCCCAAAAAAAGCCTCATGCAGTCATTGGGGTAGGCGTCAACAGTTTGTGATTACATGATCCAGTGTTGGGATGATGGGTGTGAGTGCTACACATGCCCTGGGGCAGATAACCTGAATGCAATATAAGGAAAGGAGAGAGGCTTGCTAGCTGCTACAGCTACTGCTCCTTCCTTCTGTCTCTTGCTGTTTTGCTATTTTCCACCTCCATGAATTGCTGCTTTCTGCCATGTGCCACTCTGCCTTGGAGCCAGCTGAGTATGGACTGAAACCTCCACTAATTGTGAGCTAAATATGAAAGGTTTATACTCACTATGCAGCTCTGACTTGTAGTGATCCTATTTTCAGCCTCCCCAGAGCTAGGATTACAGGCATGCGCCACCACACACAATCTCGGTGGCCAGCTCAGGCTGCCTGGAAGCAGGGCCTGCATGGCATGTAGTGCTGAGGATCAAACCACAGTCCCTGCACTTGCCTAAGCAGATGCTTAGTCTGCTGAGCTATCTCATCAGCCCTAACCTTTACTTTCTTTATTTTGGGTATTAGCTATTGTGCCAGCAATAAGAGAAAAATAACTGAGGCAGGTGGTGAAGTCACAGGTCATTGAAGACATGCTTCTGAAGGGAATTATGGGACCACCGGCTCTTCCTTTTCTTCATGTTTTATTTCTTTTCCTTTTTGCTTCCTGGTTGGCAAGGTTTGCAGTTTTGCCTACCATGTATTCTCCACCAGCTGGTACCTCACCAGCAGCCTGGTGCAATGGTTCTGCTTAGCCATGAACTAGACCCTCCAGAACTATGAGCCTCGATGCACCTTTAATCTTTGTCATTTTATTTTATTGGCAGAAATGGGGTTTGAACTCAGGCCCTTGCGCTTGCCAGGGAAGCACTTGCACCTTTATTCTTATAATTTATCTCAGGTATGTCACTATCATAATGTGAAGCTAACACACAGGAGTAACCAAAGGACATGTTGGGATGTGACTGGCCAAGACAGTCATAGCTCGTGCAACTATAAAGGAAGATACACACAAATAGGTAATACAAATATTGTCACTATCTTTCTCCTCTGCCTTCCACTTGAGAAGTATAACTGAGACAATGCATAACAAAGAAAACAAGGAATGTCAGGATAGGAAGGGGAAGGGACCTCTAAGTTCATCAAGCCAACCTCCTACTTCACCTCACAGACAAATGAACTGAGTCCCTGACTTAGATCATGTTCCCTACAAGCAAAGCCTGGGCAGGGATTCAGATCCAGGTGATTTATCAGGAGCCTGCTCTTCAGGAAAATCCTGAGGGAGTAAGTGAAACGCAAAGCAGGAAATAGGGAAGTGCTGAGTGAGGAACTGACTTGGGAAAGTCCAGTCTTGTCCTGAAGAGCTCTGGCTCTAGCTGTGACAAGTGGCTGCTGTCCTACAAGTAGTGCCTAGCTTTCTGAGAAAGGGGCTGTGAGTTATTCCCAGGTGGGGGCATGGGTAGTGCCCATTAATGAGGATCCGGGCAGGACCTCAGTATCTATTCCTGCCCTAGGGAAATGCCTGGTGCCAGGAGACAGCTAAGTCCAACCTGAGTTCTCTGGGCCTCATTCAGTACTTTTCCCATTGCACACAGCTGGTATGATTTCCATTTTGTTCATTTGCTTACAGTGTTTCCCCAGATTTCAGACTCTAATTGTATTAACTCTATTCCCCTGCAGATAAGATAACTTAGTAAATTGTTTTAACCTTCAAGGATCCTGGCCATATTGAAATTCATCTAGAACAGCTAGATTCCCTTTGATTACTTGTCAACAGGAACCTCTGAATATAAATAAAATGGGACAAATATAAAATGTGTCATATTGTGTGCTTCATGTTAATGCCTTACCCAGGACACTGTGTCACTGCCATGGTCCTTTCTGGGCCTGATCAAACTCTACCCAGACTGCTGGGATGAGAAGTCAGCACCCGCATGAAAGAGATATAGTTCAACTCATTCCCTCACTAATGTCACTGCTGTGTTGTGTTTTGTTGTGTTGCATTGTACACCTCATGCAAAAATAAAAAGATAAGCTTGACAAATAAAATTTCTTAGAAATATCACATAGTGACTGCAAGCAAACTCTAGCAAGACCTAGGACCACGTCAAAGCTGAAGGTATAAAGGAACATACACTGCAAGGAACGGAATCTTGATAGACAAAGAACATCGCATAGAAAACGAGGAATCTAAGTCATGAGAGAAAACAGGAGAGACACCGAAAGGGTGTCTCTCAGTATGTTAATATAATGAAGGGCTAAAATAATGAAGACCACAAGGAGCTGAGAGGTAGAGGTGTATAGGCCAGCCCAGGGGTGAGGAAGCCTGAAAGACATTTTTCTGTCAGGTAGGACAGATACTGAAGGGTAAACACAGCTGCAGGTAGAAGGAAGACACCAGCTAATCAGAAGGCGGCAGTCAGTGAGGCAGGCGCTGCATGAGGAAGGGAACGCAGAAATTCCTGCCCAGAGTGATGAGGCGGAATCCAGCCAAATAGCAGCACTCTCCCCAGAGAGATGGCAGCAGGCTGTGGGGTGACTTAGGACAGCCATAGGGAAGGCAGGCATGGGGCACAAGGCTAGACTCAGGGAGGCTTGGTAGATGTAGTCCTGCCCTGGTGGAAGAGGGCCAGAGAGCAGTGAGATGCAGAGGCACGGGGGAACCTGGAAGCCCCACCAGGTCCTAGCAGGACTCAGCAAGACGGCATTCACAAGGGTCTCTTTCATTCCTTCTCCTTGGTCTCAGAATCTGCAGGTGGCTATGTGGTGTACAGGCATTGGGAAGGTGGAAGAGGTGCAGGTTTCCATAATCACTGGGCCCCTGAGGGTAGAGATAAGGTGAGCAGGAACAGGGGACGGGAGACCCACCAGGACACCAAGCATTGCCAGTCTCGAAAGATGCCCGCTGAACGTCTGTACCTGATTCTCTAGGGGGCCAGAGCAGTTTCTTTTGTTATCTGAGCCTATGTTTGCTGAATATGCAAATGTTCACCAAGTATGGATCATAAAAAAAATTATTAAAAAGAGCTTGTATAGGAAAAACATGCGATTAATCTTAAAAGTTCCCTTGCATTTTTTAGCAGCTGCTCTTCTCCCAATAAAACATGACATTGTGGTTCTGTTTATTTTAGCATATCACAGTTTTGATAAGGGCCCAAATCCTTATATCAAATATATTCTTCAGTATCAAAAGGGCATACAAAGGAATACTTCCTAATGAAAGATTTATCTTTTATCTAACAGTGATGATTTAGCTGGTGCTGATCTCTTCATCCTCTTTTCCATTTAAAAAAAAAAAATGTTGAACAAAATTACCTTCCTTGGAATAACAGCCCCTTTAAAAACCTCGCTGCTTTGTCGTTATCTCTGTAATCTCCCTAGGAGATCACGGGCTATTCATTTTCTCCCTGACTCCAATTTGCCTTTTGATATTTTTCTTTGGTCTGTTCAAACAGTCCCCTGATGGCCCAGCTCATCAGAGCAAGGCCTGAGTGCCAGCCGGCGCCCACTGACACGGCGTGCTACCCAGCGCTCCGCCGGCTCCGGGGTCTCCGCACGAGGTGGAGGACCTTTGAAAACGGCCGAAACTCTTCTCGTTAAAGCTTTCTCCAGCTCTTATCACCGTGACATCTTTTATCTGCATACCATGTCAGAGGCTGCAGCTTGACGGTCCTTAAAAAAAAAAAAAAAAAAAAAAGAGGATAGCTACTGAGCCTTTAAAATCGAGGAAAATCTGAGAAAAGAAATAGCTGAACATAGGAGCAAATTACAGCTGCATGCGCGAGGCACCACGTGCCACTGGGCAAGGCGCGTCCTGCTTAAAGCCTGGTTGTGGAACAAGGGGGCCTGGAACTCAGCCCACGGGGTGTACGCCTGTCTGGGTGGAGGGGGCACCTTTCCCCATGCTGCACCAACCCCTGCCATCTGGGCAGGGCGGCAGCCCTGGGTTGGCTCATGAATTGGGCCAAAGATGACTTTTTCCTGTGGCCTTTTCTCACGTCCACTTTCGGTTGCTGTCCTCTCCGGGTATTTCCCTCCCTTCCGTCTGTGTGCTTGCATCTCAGGTGCCCCCTGTAGAAAGCGTGCAGCCCACCGCACAGGCGTGGATGGGGGTAGCACTGTCCAGACAAGAAACCTCACACAATTCTCTTTCCCTGTGCTCCGGCAACATTTCCAAAAGAAATTTCTTTGTAACTGTATTTAATCAGCAGAGTGGATCCCAGCGCGCTGACTTAGCTCTTACTAGATTTTTGAATGCACAAACACATCCCAACTCATTAGGGAGGAGAAAGCAGAGCCGCCCAGCCCGGCTCACACTCCAGGAAGGCGGTCCACGACGGCAGGGTCCAGAAGCCACAGGCCAGCTGAGTTCGCTTTTTCTTTTCTTTTAAGCTTTATTGATCTCAGGAAGAACTGAAGCCCTGTTGAAAAGTGTGGGAATCAGCTCAACATACTAATTTATGTATTATTTATTAACTGAAAGGCGCCTCGACCCCTAGAAGTAAAGAAGAATGAATAAAATGTGGGAGGCTGCCACTGTAGTCAATTCCTCCCTCAAGGGGCTTCTCTCCCTTCCGGACCACTTTGCACAGGGACTGTGAACTCTCTTGGGGGACAGTAGGGTGTGGGGAGCAGCGTGGGATTCGAAATCAGGCAGCTGCACGGTGAGACAGGGGCAAATTGCTGAGCCTCCTGACACTACAGTTTTTTCGCATCTAAAATGTAGGGAACAGAGGCTGGGGAGATAGCTCAGTAGAATAAGCGCTTGCCTGGCAAGCCCAAAGGCCTGAGTTCAATCCCC
>NDGM011235039.1:6058-16689 GCA_002564305.1 Octomys mimax | reverse complement strand
GGCCCAGTCACAAGTAGCAAGCCACTGGCCAACTGCTTCAGGAAGACCACTCTCTTGCCTCTGCGATGCCTGGTGAGGATGATCAAGATGGTGCCAGGAGTGATGCCCACATGTTAAGCAAAAGCTATCTTACTGAATCAAAGAAAAATGGGCACAACTTTAATAATATCCAATTTATTAACACTTCCCTTTATTTTTAACAAATTTTCCCTTCCCATACTGCACTGTCAAAGCCAGAATCTTGTTTCATTTATTCACCCATCCAGCAAGCATTTATGTGGTGAATTATTTCTACCTGCCAAAGCATAATGCTGAGTACCGGGCTGTAAATGTGGGCTCATTACTCTTGTCTGAAAGGAGATTATGGTTTGATGTTACCAATGTCAGGGTGACAGGAGGTGACAGGAAATATGTGCTCTGTGCCAGAAGCACACACAAGGTTTCATGGGAACACAGAAGATCATTCTCCAGTTTGGAATTTGTAGGGTTTTTCTCTGGAGTATACTAGCTGGCCTTGAACTCACTTTGTGCCCCAGGCTGGTCTCGAACTGAGTGCTGGGATTACAGGTGTCAGGAGCACACCTCGCCCTTACTTCTTTATATTTATTTATTTGTGGAACCGGGGATTGAACTCAGGCCCTTGCTCTTGCGCAAGAAGCGCTTATTCCACTGAGCTATCTCCCCAGCCACTTCTTTATCTTTTAACACAAAGCAACAAAGATAAACTCCAGCTCAAATCCTTCAATTTTGGAATAAAGTTTCAAAGCAGAGACTGAGAGCTTCAATAAAGTTGGTAATATTTACTGAAGGAGAAAAAATAAACTAATAAAAATATAATCCTGGCTTTGTTTCATATTTCTTCCATAGAATAATTATATGTAGAATTAATTTGAAGCAAAGTGTTTCCAATGCTGTCTGGCAGCAAAAAGGGATCCCAAACTTCTGTTACCATATGAAGTAATTGAAAGCTAGCTATGTTAAACTGAGACTATAGAAATAGTCTCAATGTGAGGATTTACTTTGGCCTTAGAGAGAGCTGTGAAACAAAACCCAAAGATAGGTATAACACTGAAAACAGCAAACAGGCAAAAATAAAGTTTTTAATGAGGAAAGGATTGTAATTATGATAAGACAAATAGTGAAAGATAGAAGTAAAGGGACTATTTTAATTTTTTTAAATTGTTGGTATAAATAAAGCCCATATTTCAGCTTACATTCATAGCTTCCACAAGTTTGTAGCCAGACACCTAGCAATCCCCTAAGAGCAGAAGATCAAGAGACAATGAAGTTGTGGACCCATTTTCAAGACACCAGCAGAAGATGATGATAAATAGCATCTATCTACTTCCCAGTGATTTTACAGTATTCTCATTTGGTCTGTTGGTTAATCCCTAAGTTTTCATCCATCCATTGGCTCCCCCACTTATTATGTTAAACACCTAGTACTTTGTGTTCTTCCTATTTTATGGATTTCTATACCACTGTGGGCTTCTCCTTCGTGGCACTTTATCAGTTGGAAAGTTATTACCTACTAGTGTAATCATCTATTGAGTGTCTTAGGATCCTTTTATCCTGAGAGGGATATGAGAGAAAGTATTTCATTTTGTGAGAATGTAAAATAATATTTATGGGATGAACAGATGATCTAATAGTCTTGTGCAGGAAAAACATAACTGTGATGCTGGCTGATAAGATCCGTAGTAGAAAGTCTCCAAGTAGTTATGGAATGTGGATGGTTACAGAGATAGGAAGGATCGCCCTCCCACACGTGCTAGTTTGTTAGAGAGTCCTCAGAGATGGCCTAGACAGTTTTCAAAAGAGGAATAGGTCACAAGTAGAAAATATGGCATATATACTGATCTTCGTTTCTGATTGTTTTCTAAATCTGTGAAATGAAGGAAAGCAATAGTAACAGTTAACATTTTTGGACCATTTACTTCCAGACAGTTACTGCTATTGTTTTGGACCTCAAATGTCTGCCCAAGGGTGATATATTTAAAAGCTCTATACAATGGATGGTGCTACTGAGAGGTGGCAGCACCTTTAGGATGTAGGGAGGTCTTTAGGTCACTGGGGTCATGCCCTTGAAGGGGACTGCGGGACCTCAATCTCCTCCTCTCACCCTCTTCTTTTGCTTTCTATCTCATTATGGGGTGGCCAAGCCCCCCCCCTGCACTCCCACCATGATTTGCTTCCTCATCTAAGGTCTGAAAACAGTGACTCCAGCTGACCAGAGAAACCTCTGGAACTTCTAGCCAAAGTAAGACTTTTCTAAGTCAATCATCTTGGATATTTTTTGTAGTGATGGAAAGATGGCTAATACAGGCAATAGTAAATCTGCTTGCTCCCTGTTGAGTAACACAATCCTCACAACAGGGTCCATGACATAGTTATCACGGTGTTCTCCAACAAACAGCATAACCTGGGGTTGGAGTCACTTGTTCTGCAAGTGTTCTGCAAGATGAGCACACATTTCTAATAAACTTTAACTTACTAAATGAGTGATGTCTTGGTAGTATGAATAACATGTGATGTGGAACATTATGCAATCACAACTAAGCCAATGCTCTCCACTGCCCATCTTTCTCTGCCAGATGGTGAGTGATATTTCTCAACAGCAAGAGGTTATGGAGAAGATCTCATCTGCAGAGGAGGAGAAAAAGGCAGAAGAACCCTCATTTGTAGTGAGGCTAGGGACATGTGTAGAAGGTGAGAAACAGTACAAAGTTTACAGAAAAGCATCACCCAAATAAGGCAATAGCAGTGCGAGTGATGAGTGATTCTGTTTGACGACAATGCCACGTCACGTTTCTGTGAAGTCCTCAAAAGGAGGCAGAAGCAGGTGCCACTGGTTCCTTGTTAAAGCTTCACAGAAAAGACTCTTTTGAGCCAGTAGACAGCAGCGATTCCCTTAGTGACAGTGAAATTTGTCCTACACAATAATCCTCTCTCGTCTCCCTCACACTGGCCATGAAGGTTTTCAGGTAAGTGCAGGTTAACTTATTTTCCTTTACATTTCATATTTTCTTGATTAGTTTGTATTACATTACAGCCTTGTACTAGTTTTATATGAATATTGTGGGGTTGTGGAATGAAGCATCTGAATTTCTATCATTTCCTATGGGGAAATTCACTTCAACGTAGAAGTACTTAATTTACAGGCACGTTTTTGGAATGAATTATGCTCACAGACCGAGGTTTTACTGTATAAGGAAGCTGGAATATAGCAAAGTGAGGTGGCTTGGCACAGGGCTTGCAGCAGGTAACCGACAGACATAGAACCAAGCTCACATAATCTTGTTACAAAGTTCCCTCTGGAAATAGCCAAATCTGTGTTAAAGAGCTCCTAAAGAACTGCTTATCTCTTATCTGGTATCTTATATAAGATTGATATTTGGAGTTGGCCTAAAATAGGAAAAATTATGATTTTTAGTTAAAATTCAATGATGATTTCTAGATGATAGTTTTGTTTGCATTTAAATTATATCACTTTCAGCTTTTAAGTTCAGACTCGTTGTCTTCATGATCCAACAAATTGAACTAGCGTCTCACTACTTACTGGGTAGGTGGTTTCCTTTAACTTTCAGAATCAGGCAGTTAATACAAAGTAAAGCCATCATGACACCCTTAAAATGTGTGTGTGTGTGTGTGTATGTGTATTCGAGCTCAGGATGACACATTTAAGATATGGAAAGCACCAGCTCCAAATGATGGAGGGACGTTGTTAACTACAAGGAAGAGAACAATGTGGTCTAGGAGGTGGAAACAGAGGGAGAGCATTCTGATTGGAGCTTACTATAGGCTTGTGAGGTGGAAGAGAGGGAGATGGCAGTTCTCTTGCAAGTGGATGTCATTTTAAGAGAAAGAACCTGGAAGGCCATTTGGTGGCTATGGGAAGTGGAAGTTGGTAGCAGAGAAGCAACTGGAAGGCAGATGCCTCAATATGCCAGGCCATTAACAAAGGAAAGAAAATTGCAGAAGAACAATCACCATGAGCAGCCAAACAAGTGAGGAAATATGATTCAGTGTAATGAAATTTTGAGAATCAGTGGTC
Organism: Octomys mimax; assembly: GCA_002564305.1. Lineage (NCBI taxonomy): Eukaryota > Metazoa > Chordata > Mammalia > Rodentia > Octodontidae > Octomys > Octomys mimax. The sequence goes on along the minus strand of NDGM011235039.1, from coordinate 12,635 downwards.
AAGGAAAGAAACAGACAATCCTAAAATAGAAAGAGAGTTTGAAGATGACTTGGTGTGGTCGCATCTTCCACAAAACAAGCAGTCTTGGGAAAGTACATGACTTGGAGAGAATAACTGTAGAACTCTGAGATATCATAGGTGAGAAGGAAGAGGTCACACCAGCATCACAAACCAACACAATGAATGCAGCAAGGAATGGCACAGTAGTTGTGAGAACGTGCCAAAAGGAAAGTCTAAGAAGAGGAAGGAAGAAAGAAGAAAAGAACATAATGAGTAAAAGCATAGAAGCCTATTTCTAAGGAAAAATGTAAAAACAATAACAAAATAACAAAAAAGGGAAACACTCCACAGAAGCTTCAGGACACAGAACTTAATATGAACATTAATTTGGTACATTGAGAGATCAGTGGACAAGATGATAAAACACCAGAAGGATATATATATATATATATATATATATATATATATATATATATCTCCATTAAAATGAAATGTGACTACTACTAAACTAATAAGTATCCACTGGGCTTCATTTCCACGGAGCCCTGTTGAGGGTCTGGGCCTCCTCAGTGCCAGGGGCTCTCCTATGGATGGCCATGATCAGTGACATGGAGGGGTCTCCAAAGGAAGTCAGTGGAAGCTTACCATAATTCTGTGCTTTTCATTGCCCCACTGAGACTGTGAGGTACTGGAAAGCAGAAGTAGTCTCTGACTTTCTGTTACTTCCTGTGGGTGATTGTAAACTCTCTGTAGTGATCAGTGAGTAGATACTGAATAAACAGAAACATGATTGATGTGATGACCAATGCCATACTTCCTCTGGGCTTATGTTAGGAAAAATTGGAAAAAGGTAGCTACATAGTGCTCTATCTATCTATCTATCTATCTATCTATCTATCCATATATTTATATATGTATGTATGTATGTATGTATCTGTCTGTCTGTCCGTCTGTCTGTCTATCTATCTACCCATCCATATATGTATGTATGAATGTATCTATCCATCCATCCATCTATCTATTCATATATATATATATTCATATATATATATATGTTTGTCTATCTATCCATCCATCCATATATGTATGTATGAATCTATATCTGTCTGTCTGTCTATCTGTTTTTGTGCATAATGAAAATGGTCTACTGCCTGAATCTGAGTAGTAGAACAGGTTAAAGAACTGGACATCTGAGTATGATGGCTGGCTGAGCCAACTTTATGGATATCTTTCATACATGAACACCACAGCTCTTTATACTTGTTATAATTTTGTGGCATATGGCAGCGAGCTGTCTTGGTCTCACAGCCTGTTTATCACAATAATATCCTAGCAGATGGAGATAAGAGTACCTTGATGAAGGGCAATCTTTTCCTAAATCCCATACATACCCATATGTGCAGCTGGGGTGTACAAAGTACACTGTACCTATGTTTAAATTTTAGTTCTATTAGGTACCAGCTGTATGATCTTAATAATTTAATTTAACTATGCCAAAATCTAGGTAGCTCATCTATAATGCAAGGCCAAAAATATTTCCTTTGTCAGAAACAGGAATCAAGAAAATATTAGAATAGGGCTGGGGAGATATCTCAGTAGAATAAGCACTTGCCTGGCAAGAGCAAGGGCCTAAATTCAATCGCAGGTTCCGCCAAAAAAAAAAAAAAAAAGAATACATTAGAATAATGTAAGTGAAATATTTAGCATGGCTAATGGGTATAAAATGAGACCTAAGTGATATTTACTATCATAATCATCATTATTATTATTTATAGTTAATTGATGTTTTAATGTTGATTTTTATTTTCCAAATAAGGCATGTTATTCTCAAAAGAAATCAAGTATGCAGGTCATGCCTAAAAATATAGTGATTATTCAAGCTGATGAGACGCATTTGATATGTTAAGCACTTCAAACTATTTTGTCTATTCTAAATATTTACCATATAAACATCTTAAAACAACTTCTATATTTTGTTATCTGGAAGAGAATAATTAGTCTAATAATTAAGTGCATCTCACCAATGAAGCATAAGAAGTTAGCGGATTATAGTGTCATTTCATTTATTGACATTTTTCTCAGTCTCAGATGCATTCTGGGAAATAATCTTTTTTTGCAGTGGCAAAAATAGGAACTAACATTTTTTTCTCTCTTTCTGTAGCATCTCCTAAACAACAAACCACCCTTCCAAATGCTTCTTGAGTAATTGTTTTTTGTCAATGTTTTGTCAACTTGTCAAATGCTCACACACAGTTTATGAACACTCTCACAGCACAGCTGTCTCGGGGCTGGGAGAGGAACTCCTCTCATTGGAACATATTAAACATGGTAGCCTGTTGAAGAGAGCTTTGTTTATGCCTAGGAAGTATGGGGGAGTGTGTGGGAGGTTTATTATTGCCACTTCGGCAAATTGGATATCGACAGAATTCCCTTGAATACAGAATGCCAACCAGTGGAAAGCCAGAAATGATGGTACCCATGATTCAATGCAGCAAGTTCCAGGTGGTTCTTCAGGGAGGTAGATCTGATCCCATTAGCTTCCACCTCTACCAAGGTGCCCGACTAGGCAATAGGTTTTTGTCTTCTGTACTTTCTGATAAAGACTATGTTTTCATGATTCTTCAGATCCCATAATCATCTTCCAATAAATCAGTTCTCTGATCACTTTTCACATGAAATATTCATGCCACCTCTCTCTCTCTCTCTCTCTTTTCACCTCTCTTTTGTCTTTCCAGGTAACTTCAGGTCACCTCATTTGCTCACTGTGGCTCACTTGATATAGAAACATAAGTAAACACTTAATTTTGGGAGAGAAAAATTCTTACTAATGTGGAAAGAGAAGTAAACCTTTGATCTCCTCCTCCATACGTGGTATCACCTGGGTTTAATATGAGGTGGTGCAAACTGCCAATGCTTAGCTAAAGAAGTCTGTGAAAAACTATAACATCTTTTGGTCAGTAAAGTCTAACCAATTTAGAACCTAAGCTAATTGACAAGGTGGCTAAAGTTTTCTCTTATCATAGCTGTGATTATACAAGAAAAGTCTGATTGTAGATTGAAGGCCTAAACAAGATCGAGAGGGGAGTGTTCTACTTAAATGTAACAATAAAGCATGATGAATAAGCACAATGTAGGACAAAGGAGGTGGGTTGAAGTTAAGGCTGCAGACCCAGAGGCAGAAATTTCTAACAGGTCATCTGGGATTTCAATCGATCACGTGGACTTTTGGTGCAAGGTCGTATCTCAGACCTCCCACACTGTATCCGTAACTTAGGCTGGGACATCCATAAAACTCAGTTTCCTTGTTTGTGTGAGGTGAGATCAAAATGTACAATAAATGTTTAAATTAAAAAAAATTACAATAAAAGATAATCACCGTGAATCCCACTCATAATATCCTCCCTTGCTTTATACCTATCTCAGCATTCTTGCCACTTTCTGAAGCACTTCTGGAAATGTTCATTTATGGCTGTCTTTAGTTGTGCTGGTGTGGCTGTTTGTAGTTCTGAGTACTTTAAAGTATTTACCTTTTGTGGTCATGTTGACTTTAGGGAAGAGACATAGGTCACATGGTGCCAGGTACAGTGAACAAAGTGGGTGAGCACACGGTAACTTTTCTATGAGTTTGCCTTTCCATTGGACAGCACATTTATGGCATTGTTTTTGTACCTCATAAAGACATTCCCCAAAAAGGACTTCTAGAAATGCTTCAGAGTGGGAAGGACTATGGGATAAAATGTTTGAAATGAGGGGAAGTACTGTGAAGGGGATTAATGGCAATGTGACTTCTACTGTAATAAACATTTTTAAGTTAAACATTTACCATATGATTCAGTCACACCTCACTTAAAGGAATGATAATAACACCTACTTCATAATTACACCCTACTAGTATGAAAACTACCCCAGGTGGCTTGTAGAGGAACCAATGGTCCTAGGAATTGAAACAACTATAGGATATGGGGCTGCTTCCTGTACATTTAGAGTCTATAGGTAGAATGATAACACCTAACCCTCTCTCAAACCTCCAAGTTTGTCATTTGTTGAAGTAACCAAGCATTAGAAGATGTAGTAAACATTAAGATAGAATGCATAAAATCAACAAGCTATTGTAAATATACCTAAATTTTTATTAAAATGTACCTCTAAAGAATGACTTTTAAATTACTTTGACTTTCTCATAGTTTTAAGCAAAAAAGCAAGGATCTCTTCTCTGTAATTTTCCTGTTTAACATAACTGATTTAGAAAAGATCAGGTTTAGATTTCTGTAAATTCTTTCTTAGATAATTCTTCTTTACTCCATGTATGTAATAAAAGGATGTAAACACTAAAGAAATTTCTAGAAAGATTGGTTGAACAATCATTCCCATGCCGTTCACTTTGAGCTTAAATGGGTGACTTCCTTTGGTGAGGGAGCGCTCAGGGTCTTCCATAGCCTCTTGTGCATCTTCCACAGCAAGAATACACTTGGGGAATCACAGGATCCCTGATGACGTTGACCTACATGACTCTACCTTCCCCTTCGCAGCCCAGCTGAGCAAGCTGACCTGCAGACTTATGCACATAGCAGTCCCTGCAGGCCATTGTGGTTTGGGTTGTCCCTGTATAGCACCATTACAATAATATCCCCTGCCTGGGGTCATCAAGCAGCTAAGACTGAATGAGTTATAATTCTTTGCTCTGGTTCTTGTCCTCAAAGTCCATACACCAAAAGAGGTGAGTTCATCAGGTATTAAGACAAAAGAGGAAAATGGTGCAGGTGTTCAGAAGCTTGAAAAATTTCTCAAAATGGTAAACACAGACATAATGTGTGGTCCAGCAATACCATTTTTAAATATATATAGAAGGGAACAGCAAAAAAGCATCTACATAAAAACTTGTGCAGGAGTGGATATAATAGCATTACTCTTAAGGGCGAAAGGATAGAAATAACACAATATCCATCAGCTGAGGAATGAAAAAATAACATATATATTACGCATAAAAAGAACTATCTGGTCACTATTTGGGACAATGTACTGATATTTATGACAGTATGTATGAACCTTAAATACAGTATGCTAAGTGAAAGAAAAAGTCGCAAGAACACCCATGCAATATGAAATGCCCAGACCTGAGGATCAACTCAGGTTGATGCAGACACAACTACAAATATAGTCCCCCGTCTTATCTTCATCAAAGTGGCCAAACATGTTTACTGGAAGAAAGATAGCCTCTTTAACAAACGGTGTTGGAAAAACTGGCTCCCCACACGCCAAAACCTAAAACTTGACCCAGGTCTATCACCATGCACTAAGCTAAAGTCAAAATGGATGGAAGACCTAAACATTAAAACAGAAACAATAAATCTTCTGGAAGAGAAAGTAGGTGGAAATTTTGAAGATATAGGGGAAGGCAAACATTACATGAATAAAAATCAAACTGCACGGGAAATATTTGAAAGAATTAAAAAAATAGGACCTCCTCTTATTGAGAAGTTTCTGCACATCAAAAGAAATTACCAACAGAGTGAAAAGGCAACCCACATATTTGGAAATCAGTCTTAACTAATAATCACTCAAATAAAGGTCTTCTACCTAGAATTTATATAGAACTAAAAAACATTAGGGCCCCAAAATTTAAGGAGCCAATCTAAAAATGGGCATCTGAGATTAATACACACTTCTCAGAGGAAGAAATATAAAAGGCAAACAAATATATGAAAAATTGCTCCACATCACTGCCCATTTGTGAAATGCAAATAAAAACAACACTGAGATAGTATGTCACCCCAGAAAGAATATTTATAAAGAAATCAACCAATAACAAAAGGTTGGAGAGGCTGTGGGGGAAAAGGAACCCTCCACTGCTGGGAATGTAGACTGGTGCAACCATGATGGAAATCAGTGTGGAAGCTCCTCAAAAACATAGGAAGGGAAATCCCAATCAATCCAGCTATCCCCTTGCTAGAAATTTTCCCAAAAGAACTGAAAGTACCATATCATTGTGATATATGTGCACCGATGCTTATAGCAGCACAATTTGTGATAGCCAAATCTTGGAAATAGCCAAAATGCCCATCACGTGAGAAAAGGATAAAAATGATGTGGTGTTTTTATACAATGGAGTATTACTCAGCTATAAAGAAAAACAAACTTGAAGCCTTTGCAGGTAAATGGATGCAACTTGAAGCCATACTCATAAGTGAAATAAACCAGACCCACACATGTAAATATTGCAGTGTCTTCCTACTGTAAGAACTCAAAAGAAGAAATAAAAACTGAAAGGTCTTACACAGTTAAATGGAAAGAAAGGGAACTTAAGGATTAAACAATGAAGAGAGAGAAAGGAGAAATGTTAGGAAATAAAGCAGGGGCAAAAACACACATGTATATGTACAAGTTGGATAAGGTAATGGTCCTAAAAATTTCTATCAGGTTTTTGAAAATAGTAGTTAATGGGTAGAATTCTCACCAATTCTCACCCTTAACTCTATATGCTGATTTCTGTGAACTAAGCAGCTACATGAAGGACAGAAAAGTGTAATACTAAAACCATGCTTGAAATGCCTGTCATTTTGGTCTTTTTTTTTTTTTT
>NDGM011235037.1:704-12090 GCA_002564305.1 Octomys mimax | reverse complement strand
GAACTGTCTAGAAAATGCAAGGCTGTAGAAACAGGAAGTAGCTGAAGCAGGCTGAAGAAAGAGCGGTGGTGGACAGTGACTAAGAATGGGTGTTGGGTTAGGGGAGGGAACATGTTCTGGAATTAGTATGGTCATCACTTAACTTGCAAAAATATTACAAATCGTATCATAGTATACCCTAAAAAAGATTTTATGGCATTGAGTTATGTTTCAAGTTTTAAAAATCCCTTTTTAAAAAATTTCTCTTCAAAGAAGACGTTTTTTAAAAATTTTCCTTGCAAAATTAGAAAGTAGGTAATCTGTTCTTTTAAGAATAGGAAAAAAATTATGCTGTACTTTTTAAAAATAGGTACTATAAATTTTAAATTTTTCTTTAGTTCTAATTAGGTCAGGGAGAAGTTAAAAGCAGCTGAAGGAGAATCAGAAATTGGAGCAGACAGTCATCGCTAGACAGGGAGAGTGGCACCCAGGCAGGAAGGAGCAGGAACAGAGACGCAGGGTTAGGAGCAGAGACTCAGGTGAACGAGGAGACGGTGCCCAGAACATGCAGGAGAGGAGCTGCGGAGTCCAAAGTTACAGGGTGCCACTATGACAGTCCTTAGACACTTTTTATTTTCCACTGCTGCTACTTGGGATTGCACCCAGGGTGTTCGTACTGAGATACATCCCCAGATCTTTTTCATTATTTTTATTTTGAGACAGGGTCTTGCTAAGCCGGTAGTTACCAAAGGTTGGACTTGAATTTGCAAGCCTCCTGCCGGGCCTCCCACACTGCTGCAGGTGTGAACCACCACATTTTAGGTTCGTGCTCAGATTCTTGTGTGGGAAATGCCTAGGAAGTTCTGCACTGATGACCCAGAAAAAGAGACCCTATATCTTTCTGGACTGGTCCCCATTACCCAGCCTAATGTCTCTGAGGTGGTCTTGCAAGCCTATCAGCCCTTACGGTTGCTGAGTTGTAATCTTTGCCCACTATGCACTGTTAGACTTTACAGTACTTTGCAGGTCAAATGCAGGACCCAGAGAGGGAATGAAATCCAGGTCAAGCTCCAGAATGATTGCCTGTTTCCTTAAAGCACAAATGCAATTTAATGCACTGTGGGAGGATGTGTTACGTGGGTGAATGACCAAATAGCCTTGTGCTCGCTCCAGTCTCAGCTTCCAGATCGAATTAGACCCCAGCCAGAGGGAAGGGAGGCAGTTCATAGAGTTCAGGTTGTGATGGGGGTGCAGGAGGCTCAGAGATAGGACTCAACTGCTGGCATTTTCTTCACTAGACCCTCGAAGACGTTAGGAAGTCAGCAGTGGCCCACACTGTCAGTAAGTGTAAAACGTCTTATATCAAACGAAACAAAGGACTTGATAATGCTTCCTGGGCTGTAAAGTTGAAATCAGAGGCAAGGTTTTTCTTTTCTACCACAAACCACCTCAGAAGTACTTTGCACTTGGATTAAAATTTCACTTTTAAGATGACTGATCCAGGAAATTAAAAGAGAGAAAACAATTGGAAGAGGCTGTAATATGATATATACTCCTCTGTAGGAGACTTTGGAGTTCTTGGGCTTTGAATAAATCCCACAGAGCTAGCTCTGAGATGCCAGCATCACTCTTTCTCATGCCTAGATTGACAATGGAAGCTTTCTTTCTGTCTATCACTACTCAGCTATTTTGTATCAAGCCTCTACCCTGTCAAGAATCCCAGGGTGTCTCCAATCTGGGTGGACCTCAGAACAATAGCCTAAAGAATTCTGGCTTTGAGAACAAACTCTTACGAGTCCCTTGCTGCCCTCAGTGGGGACTGTAAATTGGCATTCCCTCATCACCTGGGAATTTGTTGGACATACAAATTCCACTCATTTCCTACTGAGTTGGAAGATGCATAGTAACAAGATCCCCCAGGTGATGTTTATGCACATCAACCTTTGAGAAGCTCTGGTCTAGATAGGTGTTTTTGCAACTCTGAAGGGTACCAGAGTCACCTGGAAGATGCTGGCCAGGGGTACCTAGTACAGGAACCCTGGCCTGAGACCTGCTGTCTTGGATAGTGGCACAGAGATGCCATGACTCCTTTCCCATCAGGCGCCACGATGAAGAATCCTGCACCTTCTATCGAGGCCCAAGACGAGTATCCAGGAAAGCTAATGCTCCCCAGGGACTGGAACCAGGCTCCCTCCCTCAGATTGTTTTAATATTGCCACCTGGTTAAACAGAGCTGTGGACAAGAGGATCCTAAGGCGTCTGTACCAAAGCCAGAGTAAATGGAATGTGTTTTTCCCACCTTTAAAACAAACAGAGCCTGAGTGGCTGCTGCTGAGAACTATGAAACCAGGAGGTCCCTATTTGAGGACATGCTGGGACAGGTTGGTGACCCTGTACTGCCCCTTTTCTGGAGTGTTATTTAGTTAATTTATCATCATTCATCATCATCTTTATTACTGGTCTTTTTAAGACAGGTCTGCCTGTGTAGCACAGGATGGCCTTGAACTCAGGTTTCTCTTGTTTCAGCTTCCTCAGTGCTGTGATTATAGATGTGTACCACCATGTCCTACACTGGTGTGTTCTTTTTTTATTTTTTTCCATTTTATGTATTTGCTACAGGGTCTCACTACACAGCTTGGACTCGTAGTGATCCCTGTTTTCAACCTCCCAGTGCTAGGATTACAGGCACGCACCACCATGCCTGGACTCAGTCATTGGCTCAGCAGGCCCCCGGGGGCAGAGCCAGCATGGCATGTGGGACCAAGGATTGAACCCTGGTCCTTGCACTTGCCAAAGCAGGAGCTTAGTCCACTAAGCTATCCGACTGGCCCTCTGATGTGTTGTTTATAAAGATTTTTTTCAATCCAAGACTTTGGGGGTGGAGGTGCTGTAAAATGGAGCCCAATAACTCATGGATACTAGACAAGTGCTCTACCATTGAGCTACATTCCCCATAGTCATTCGTGTATGAGACAGGGTCTTGCTAAATTGCCCAGGCTGACCTTGAATTTGCCATACTTCTGCTTCAGCTGGGATTATAGCTAGGTTCCACAATGCCCAGAAGTTCCAAAACTTGTCTCTGAATCCTCCTCATGACTGTTGCTCCAGATGGCACAAAAGCCACATACCTCACAGTGTGTGGAGAATGATGTTTGCCCAATTCCTGGGCATCTGAGTCTTACTTCAAACTTTATTGGATCCCACTTCACTTGTGCTACAATGATAGCTTCTACAAGCACAGAGACCCCGTGAAAACAAAATGACTCTCCACTAGAAATGCCAGAGAAGGTCACAACAACCCTTGCCCTTGCACAGAGCAGAGATGGGTGCCTTGGATGGGAGGAGGCAAGGCCTGTTTTCACTGAGACCCAAATTATAAATTCATGTCCTAGATAAGCTGCACATAGAGGTAACAACTGTCACTGTAGAATGACTTCTATATGCCAGCTGTGCTGCGTCTTTACAAAAATTCAGTCCTAGCTATGAGGTTAATGTCACTATTGTGTTCATAAGACAGACGTGGAGACTAAGAAAGAGAATCATATGTATTTTGCCCAAGGTTACAAAGGCAGTTTGGCATCAAAGACTGTGCTCTCAACCCTAGGCCGTATGTGGCTGGTTCAGACAGTTTGATGTGGGGAAATAGAAGACTCATTGGACACAACAGAGATTTTAAGGGTGTGTGTGTGTGTGTGTGTGTGTGTGTTAAGCACCTGCACTCTTCCTATCTCTATATCCATTAATTGGCATGTGGGTAGGAGGCCTGTTTTATAAAACATATCCAAGCATAGCTCTTCTCACTAAGACAGAGGCCAAGCACCCTCAGCCCCTCCCACCCCACTTCCCAGCTATTCACTCCCAGGAAACGTTTCTACCTCTGCAGTCTCTCTCCTCAGTGCTTCCAATCCCAAATCCGTGTGTGCCCTGACCTCTTCATACCTGGTTCAAGTGAAAGAGTGTCCCCAGTTATTACCGGATGGAGGGACCCGTGGGAATTCTTTCCAGGATCTCAGTGTCAGGAACAAAGAATTAGATGACACACAGAAAAGTTGGTGAGAGTGTACATTCACTGAAAGTGGAAGAGAGGTACCTCTAGAGGGTGAGACCAGGCCAGTGGACTAATGCATAGAGGCCACAAGGAGGGAGAAAGGGGTCTTTTGTGTGTGAAATTCCTGATTGGCTCCCCCTCATGCAAATAAGGCATTAGGACAATTGTCCTATCAAAATCTCCTTAAGTCTAGTACTACATTTAAACGACCCTCTGGGAAGACTTGCTTGGTATCTAACAGATGTAAACAACCTATTGAAAGCACCACTCTTCTGATTGGTTCTGCAAACAGAACTTATTCCAGTGAGGGTTTGAAGACACTTTCTGATTGGTTCTGGGTACAGGGCTCCAGAGGTCAAAGTGACCTCCTAGGGTCACTTTGAATCCTGTTTTCTGTACATGCTCTCTGGGTCCTCATGACCTTCCACACATTCCATGCAGTTGTTTGTCCAGTTTGCCCCAGCTCTGTTCTCCTAGCACAGTTCACTGGTAGGAATAGCAGCTATAGAGAACAGGCTGGGGCCAAATATGGATGTGCCTGGAGGGGAGGGACTGTGGCAGGCACCACCTATGAGAGCAGGCAAAACACTTTTAAGTATGAGAAACTTGATTTAACTCTTTGTTTATATGTTTGTTTTTGAAACAGTCTCACTATGTAGTCAGGATGACTTTGAACTCACTTTGTAGCCCAGGCTACCTCAAACTTATGATGATCCTCCTGTCACAGCCTCCTGGGTGCTGGGATTAGGGGGCCTAACTCCTAAAATTACAGTTATTTGAAGACAGCAAGGAGAGAGCATGCTTAGGAAGTACTATAATAAAGGATTTCAGCCAGGTATGGTGCACACCCATAATCCCAGGGGAAGGCTGAAAATGAAGGATCTCAAGTGTAAGTCTGGCTTAGGTAATTAAGAAACTTAATGAAACCATGTCTCAAAATATTAAAAAGAAAAGAAAAAATTTAAAGGGCTTCAGATGTAGTATGGGCCCTGTGTTCAGGGCTCAGTACCATTTTTAAAAAACCAGTTAAATCTACCCACATAAAGGTGCAGTCCGGTTGACATTGTGTGTAGTCATGGGCATGTGGAGTAAGCTCTGATGAATCAGTATGTCTTAGTTACTTTCTTGTTGCTAGGATAAAATCCCCAACATTCACAAATTAAAGGAGGAAAAGCTTTTATTGGCCCACAGTTTGTAGTGGTTTCAATCCATTGTCAACTGGCTCCAAGGCAGGGTGGCATGGCAGAGGAAAAGGCGCTCATGGCTGATAGGAAGAAGAGGGCCATCGAGGAAGAAATAAGGTTGTATGTGCTGTAAGAGGCATAAAGGAATGTATTGGGCAGAATTCAAGTACACACTGTAAGGGGAGCTGAGGATATTTATGTACTTTGGGGGGTGGAAATCTGTGAATTTGTGAATCTATAGAAATCTTGGCCTTGGTTTATAGGAAAAAAGTGAGCATGTACCTACCCAGAGGAGCGGAGATAAGGGCCCATTTCACAGGGGAAAGCACAGCCCATTTTAAAGGAGAAAGCCAGGAGCCCAGATATTGCATGTCTGCCTCATGCCTTATCAACCAAGCTAATTTGTGAACTTGGAGTTATTTAAGGGATTTTGAGTGTGATAGGCCTGGATGAAACATAAATGATCCTTAATAAAGGCTATGGAGAACGTGGGTAAATTTGGATCCTGTTGCTATCTTCAGAGTACATTTTGTTTGTTTGTTTGAGATACTTTGTTTATTGGGTCTCACTATGTAGTTCAGGCTGGCCTTGAACTCCCTGTTGTAATCTAGTCTGGCCTCAAACCCACAGTGGTCCTTCTGCCTCAGCCTCCCAGTTGCTGTGATTCCAGGCATTCCTGGCCACCATTGCCAGCCAGATTTTTAAAAGGATAGTGGGCTTTACATCTAATACTTTATTGTGTCTTTCCCTTTACCTAGTTCCCTATGTTTTGAAGAGATGTGCAGAATTTATTGAGACTCATGGCATTGTGGATGGAATCTATCGACTTTCAGGGGTCACCTCAAACATACAGCGGCTAAGGTAAGAGAAAAGAACCCAGGAGAACTCTCCTATAACCTCTTGTGTTGGCAGGGCCAAGAAAGCCAAAACCTGAAGGGAAGAGAGAGGGCAGTGGAGTCTGATAGCTAATTGTGAATAGAGTGAGAAGGCTCTCCCACCTGATGTGATTCTTTCCAACAAAAGCTCCTTTGGGCTTTTAATCTGTTTCTTTGTCTCCCTCCAGGTTTGTCCTCTTGGGGAGGGAGGATTAGATTTAATGAAAATGATCTAAGTTACAAATTAGGAGAACAGCTAGAGGAGGTCCCTTCCATAGTGTTCAGAACTCACAAGCCTGAGATCCTTGGAGCTTTCTTACAGGTACACACTGGATATTTCATCTAGTTGAGCAATTAGAGGCCTCATGGTTGCTCATTTCTTGACTGATGCCAGTATCTAAAATTATGGATAGATGAACCATCCCCAATAGGGATTTACAATAAATGTCTGAGTGAAATTTCTATCATGTGAAATTAAGAGAGCAAGGACCATTACACAAAACAGGTACATGAAGAGATAAGAATGTAAAGTATACTTTTCTGTGACTAAAGGAATAGGATTATGTATATGCATATTATTATTATTATTCCTATTATCTTTTTGAAACTGTAGTTTGGGCTGGCCTTGAACTCACTTTGTAGCCCACACTGGTCTCCAACTCACAATGATCCTCCTGCCTTACCTTCCCTAGTGCTGGGATTCCAGGTGTGCACCACCACACCCCGGCTTTGCATATTATTTTTAAGACCAAAAGAGCATTACTTATTTTTTAAAATGTATTTAGTATAGGGTCTCACTACACAGATCAGACTCATAGTGATCCTTCTGTTTTCAGCCTCCCAAGTGCTGGGATTGCAGGCACATGCCAGCACGCCCAGTCTCATTCACCATCTCGGCACACCCCAGGGGGGGCAGGGCCAGCATGGCACACCAGGGATCGAACCCATGTTGATGAGCCTGTCTGAGCAGGTGCTTTAGTCTGCTGAGCTATCTGGCCGGGCCATCATTTTTAAAAATATGCGTTCTTTATATGTTTTCATATGTGAACAATGAAAATACTTTTAGTACAAAGTCAGTATGTAAAATTTAATAGAGGATGCTGATAATCCATTTTCCATCTTCCTCTATTTGCTTTCTGCCTCTTCCTTCCTAATCTCACTTACAGTTACAATATACATAAAACTTTTACTCCAGGAGAAGTGGTGGCCATTAAGAAAAATAATGTATGTTATAGACATACATTTTAATGATGTTCCATGTTTATATTACTCCACTAATTTACCAGCATGCCATTTTCTAGGGTGTATTTTTGTCCAGCCCTGGGCGTAGACTCCAGGGCTATATACATGCTAAGGCAAGGGCTCCGCCACCCCACTAGTAAACACCTCCTGCTTGCTAACGAAAGCCTCTGAGATGTTCTACACAGCAACAGTGGCCTGCAAAGACACTCAAGTGGAGGCAAGTTGTTTTTCATTTGAGGACTGGCATTAATCTTGGGGAGGGAAGTTTTGGGCTAAATAAGTAAGTTCTAGGTTATTCTTTGCTCCCTTAGAAAATCACATGCCTGGCCAGGGGTGGTGGCACACACCTGGAATCCCAGCATTCTAGGAGGCTGAGGCAAGAGGATTATAAATGTGAGCTTGGACAAGTTAGTAATTAGGGGAATCTTGTTTCAAAATAAAAATTTTATAAAAGAGCTGGGGATGTTGCTCAGTATAGAGGCACTACGTTCAGTCTCCAGTGCCAGAAAGAAAAAGCAGTGGGATACAGCGAGTGAGCTGTGAATTTGTGAAGCCAGGTCATAGTTCTCCTTTGAAGGCCACATCCAGCCACCTCAGCTTCAGCAGCCAGAGCCCTGAGCTTTCTCACAGAGGCAAGCACCGGAGTGCGCAGTGGGCACAGGCTCTTTCGCAAACGCTGTTCTGTGAGCCCTGTTGATGTTGGCATCCACTCACTGACCATGTGAATGCTCTCAAGAAGCCTGAATTCCCCATGAGAGTGCAACTCTATCATTTATTAAACAGATGTTTAACTTGAAGCAGTAGAATGGTAAATGCATTCTAGTGACCATCCAGGCCCAGCATCAGCTAGGGTTCCCAGATGTCCCAACACAGCTTTCTGAAGGCATTTCTAAGCCGTCCTCCCTGTAAGAGTCTCCAGCTGGCAGCCTGCTGGCCTGGGGAGCATCTGAGATTGCTGATCAAAGCTCCCCATCCTGGGGTTTGAGACTCCAGATACCAGTGTGTTACCATTAAGGGACAACCTCACTCGCCCTGGTTTCAGTTTCTCTTGTACAAAAGATAATTTCATATTGAGCAATGTTTTGGAAAAACTGACATCTCAGTAGGCTTTCCCCAGAAGTAGTGCAAACCATTTTCCTATTACCCCGATGCCCATGACCAAGGCCGCAGATATAGTACCACGAATAATCCATGTGTGGATGAGCTGTGTGTCTTCCTCCTCACAGTCGATCTTTACAGAGAAGTCCGAGACCCAGGGCCGAGACTTCCCGCGGTTCCCTGGTACCCCAGCAGAGTGAGAGTCAAATCTGATCGCGTGAGGAGGTTGGCACCCTTAGAAGTAGCAGCCGGCAGCCCAACGCAAGAATCGAGCTCCTCCCTGGGACCTCACACCTCCCTCTGTACTGTTTCAGGCAAGAGTTCGGCTCGGATCAGTGTCCAGACCTGACGAGGGAAGTGTACCTGCAGGATATCCACTGCGTGGGCTCGCTCTGCAAGCTGTACTTCCGGGAGCTGCCCAACCCACTCCTGACCTACGAACTCTATGAGAAATTCACGGTGAGCAGTGACTTCCGAGACCGAGGCCAGGGTGGGTGAAGGAGTGTTTACCACGTTCAGTCATGCTGTTCCACACAGGCCGGCAGACAGTATCTTTTCTGAATATTTAGAATTATGGTTTTGTTTTGACTTTTATTTGAAATTTATTGTAAGTTATTGTCATAATTTGAATTCAATACAGATGGAGAGTTTTAAGAGCTGGGTTAAATGATCTGCATGTTTATCCACCCAAAGGTACCTTGTTGAGTAGAGAGAGAACTGGAGTACTAAAGGAGCTGGCCGAAGGTCACACAGCAGAAGTAGGCTGGAGCAGAGACCCCTGCTGCCGCCATAACCACAGTCTAGTCGTTTCCCTTAGGCTTTTCTTTCTGTGCTTCTATTTGGGAGTTAGGGGAAGAGAAGGGAGACGATGGAACAAGTCAGAGGATAGGTCAGGAAGCTGGGGGAAGAAAATAAATGGAGAAAACCCGCCACGGACCTCCACAGGAGCACAGTTCGCAGCAGTGGACCCTGTGGGTTAGCAAGAAAGAGAACTGGTGCGTAAAGGACGTCCGGACAGACGGCATGAAAAATAGGGCTTAAAGTCACAGTGGTGCTGCATACCTGTTATCCCAGCTACTTTGGGAGGCTGAGGCAAGAGGATTGTGAATTGGAGACAGCCTGGACAGTTTATCAAGACAATAACAACACAATAAACACTGAAAAGGCTGGGGACAGAGACAGAGCTTAGTTGTAGAGTGCTTGTCTAGCATATGTGAGGCCCTGGGTTTCATCCCAGCCCCCTCAAAAAGAAAAAGAAGAAAAATAGGATTTGAACACCAAGCTGCATGAGTACAAGTATAAAATATGTAGAAGGTTGGGTTTAACCGAAGTTGGGGTTCACTTAACAAAAGGGGGGATGTGAGGCAGTTGAACTAGTCAGTCATGGAATTTAGGCTGGAAATGAGGGTATGAATTAGGCAGATGAGTAACAGTGAAGTGAAAGTACCAATCCCAGTGAGCTCAGTGGAATGAGAGAGGAGGACCTTTGAAACTGAGGTCATGGAGGTGTCACAGTTGCTGGTAAAAGGCCAGAACTAGGCTTTCCTGATGGGAAGGGATTGTTCCCATGGCTCCTATAATAAACTTATTTTGAGAATATGGAAGGCCCTTCAACTTGAAATGATGTAGGAATAAGGGAACATTACTTCTTAGAAATTGGGCGTACGTCATTAAAATGCATTTAATCCTTGGTGTGGTGAGTGACACATACTTGTAATCCAGCTATGTGGGAGGCTGAGGCAGGAGGATTGCAAATCCAAGGCCAGACTGGGCAAGTTAGTGAGATCCTATGTTGAGTAAAATTTAAAAAGGGATGGAGATGTAGATCAGTGCTACTTAAACTCAGTCCGTAATGCTGAACACACACACACACACACACACACACACACTCAAAGGGATTTTTAGTAACTGAGGGAAACATAATAATGGAAAACAGCTCAATTCATAGTGGTTTCTTAAGACAGAATTAAAAGGAAAATGTTCTAAAACTAACATTTCTTTCAATGATGGGCTCCCGGATTTTTTTTTTTTTTTTTGATAGGGCTTTACTGTGTAGTGCAATCTGGCCTTGAACTTGCTTATGTAACCCAGGCTGGCCTCACACTCAGCCTCTTGAGTGCTGGGATTACAGGCGTGTGCCACCACACCTGGCTTTCTTCTTTATACTTTAACTTCTTATAATTTCAGCTCTTTCTGTCACACACGCACATATGCACACACACACACACACACACACACATGCACACACACACACCCTTATATGTCTCTTCAGTGCTATCTGTCAATGATAGCAAACCTTTTGGGCTTTCAATGACACAAACAGCCTCTGGTAGCATGTGTGTCACTGTGTCACCACCACTACATCTCACTGTGCTGAAACATTTTCACTTGGACACTCTGGCCATCCTTCCCTGTGAGTAGTGTGGAGCAGTGCTGTTTTCCCAGTAAGCCATGCACAATGCTTTCTGAAGCCAAGTTCTTACTGATAAACAGTCAGACTTTTGCTTTTTATAAGCAACATTATAAAGACACATACATCTTTATACTTTTGTCTGTTATATATCAGGGAAAAGTCATTGAAATATATTTGCTCAATAAAGAGTTTTTAAATTTATTTCAGGGGAGCTGGAGATGGATCCCAGGGACTCACATAGGCTATGGCCCAAGGCTAGCAGTCTTTATCAGTTACATGATGTGACTCTCTCCTCCAGAGAGACAAGAGTGCCCTTGTTCTTGCAACCTTACCAATACTGCACATCTTCAGTTTATTAAATTATTTGTCAATCCAAATTAACTGGAAGATCTTATTTCTCAGTGAATTGTGATCATACTTTATTGTTCATTTTCTTCATGACTGTGGTATAAGATCAATACTCTAGGGGCTGAGGAGATGGCTTAATGGAATAAGTGCTTCCCTGGCAAGCACAAGGGCCTGAGTTCAATCCCCAGTTCCACCAAAA
>NDGM011235036.1:1028-32737 GCA_002564305.1 Octomys mimax | reverse complement strand
CTGTTTACAGCCTCCCAAGAGCTGGGATTACAGGTGCGCGCCACCATGCCCAGTCTCAGTTGCGATTTCAGCATGCTCTGGGGGCAGGGTCGGCATGGCAGGCCCAACGATCGAACCCCTGGCCCCTCCAATAGTGTTCTTTGAAATACAGTTTTTAAAAAATTTTGTCCAATTAAAATTTTTTCACTTGCGTTTTGGTTTTGTATGTAAGAAGCTATTGCATAACCCAGTGTCACTAAGATGTTCAATTGTATTCCAAGAATTGTAGAATTGTCTTACGTTTAGGTCTTTCATCCATTTTGAGTAAATTTCTGTTTATGCTTTGAGATGGGGTTGCACTTCATTCTTTTGCATGTGATAATCTAGTTTTCCTAGCACCATTTGTTGAAAAGTCATCTTGATACTCTTATTATAAAACATTAACAGTTTAAAGTACCACACAATTTGAAATCGGTTTGATTCATTCATTGCACATCAGAATAGCATTCTCACTGCCAACAGTCCTGTATCCTCTTGTGCATCCCTTACTATAAGGGAAAGGCATTTGATATGATTCTAGGAAAAAAGGAACACTTTTGGGCCTTCTGAATGCTCATATATCTTGACCACATTTTCACTTCATGCCTGCTTCATAGGAGCAGATTGCTTGCCTTTTAACTCAGTATATCCCTGGACCTAGTACATGGCCTAAGTCTTTGTTGATGGCTATGGCTGTTAAGTGTTTGGAATATCCAAAATGAATAAATCCCTCAGTAGGGGCCAGGGAGATGGCTCAGTAGAATAAGCACTTCTTTGGCAAGCACACGGGCCTGAGTTCAATCCCAGGTTCGGCCAAAAAATAAATAAATTAAAAATAAAAATAAATGCCTCAGTCAAGATTCTCTAGTTGCACACAGCCAAAAAACCAACTCTGAATTAGTGGGAAAGGAATTCAGAATGACAATAGGGAGCTCACAGGCTGCTGTGATGGCTGGAGAGCAAGGCTTTAAACACTCCCTGAAAGAAGAGGGCAGATCCACAACCCAAAGCAGACCGATGAGGATTTCATTCTTCCCATACCATCAGAACAGCTTTTCCTGGTCACTCTTTAAGGATTCAAGGTTGGAGGCCACTCGTGGGGCTGCTGTCACATACCTGCCACTCAGCTGCCAGAGGCACAGAGACAAGGCTCTGCTTCCTGTGAGACAGTGGGCTCGACTCAGTAACCTGCTTAACCAGGTCTTTCTGAAGACATCACAACATCAAAGAATTCTGAGGGTCACGCACAGTGTTGAGCTTCTCTGGCTCTGGCCTTAGCAGGAGTGGGGGTAGAAATTGGGAGCCCTGTACACTGTTCTCATTGCATGTAAATTGCATGTCAGGATGTGTAACATAAGAGCCACTTGTATGTAAAAGTTTTTGTTGCTCATCTAGGTGTGTTACATACCTATAATCCCAGCTGTTTAGAAGGCTGAAGGAAAAGGATCACAGTGCAGGTCCATCCTGGGCAATTTAACAAGGCTGTGTCTCAGAAATTACAAAGGGTTAGGGTATAGCTCAGTGGTAGAGCACCCTTGAGTTCAACCCCTGGTACCACCAAAAAAAAAAAGTTTCTTGGAAAATAGATATTCCTGAGAAGTAGATTTGTAGCAGTAACATCATCATACAAGAAATTGGTTTAAGGGGCTAGGGGTAAAATTCAGTGGTAGAACACTTGTCTAGCATGTGTGATTGATCCCTCCAGCACCACACAGGAGGCTAAGTGATTTAAAAAGATAAGGGGTTGGCCAGGCATTGTGGTGCATACCTGTAACCCTATCCGCTCAGGAAGCTGAGGCAAGAGGATAATTGTGAGTTCTAGACCAGCCCAAGCTACAGAGTGAGCTCAGGGCCGGCCTGAACTGCATAATGGACCCTGTCTCAAATGGGAGGGAGGGGGGAGGAAGAGAGCGAGAGCACACGAACTGGGGCTAATTCCAGTGAGATTACAATTGTCAACAAACCTCAAAATGAATTATTTCTTTTATACCACTGAGAATCTTTGCTCAGTAGCTTACTTAAAACTTAAGACTTTGCTCTTAATTCGTTGTGATGCAATGTTACAAGAGAACCTTAAACATAAAGCCTCATAATCTGTAGGCTGCTGTGATCTTTGAGGCCTGAGAAGGTTGTGATCTCTCCTTGGCTCCACTGATACTGGGAGAGTACACCATGGAGATAGGTCTGGGGGCCTAACCTTTGATCTCTAGAACAGAGCAGGGGTGGGTGTTCTGGCATAGGGTCATCCTACTGCCATGCTGCCTTCATGTCTGGTTGTTCCTACCAGGAAGTCACACTTATCCAGGGGGCTTTTATTTTTTAAGACAGGTTTTTATTTTCATTATCAGCCTTCCCAGCCCAGTGTCTAGTTTTGGGATGTGCATTGCTGGGCAGTAGCTGTTAAGCTGCTGGCTCTCTGATTTGTGTCATTAATTGTTTGTGCATAGATAGCAAATAAAAGCCAGTGTCCTTTTACCTACTACCATACTCTTGTCTTCCCCAGTGTAGTTTCCATCCCCTCTGCATCTTCCATCATGGAGGCTGCACCCACAGTCTTCTGCTTGTATTTCTTCTCTGTGTGTTTCTAATTTTTACCTAGTTTTACTTTTAATGAAGATACTAGATAAGAAGTTTGTCTTTAAGGTACACTGTCTTACAGCTTTTATCTCTTTTTTTTTTTTCTCCTCAGACTGTCTGCCTGTGGGATATAAATGCAGGACCAAAGGAAGGCAAAATTGTGGATGCTAAAGCCATCTTTACTGGCCACTCAGCTGTTGTAGAGGATGTGGCCTGGCATCTGCTGCATGAGTCCTTGTTTGGATCAGTTGCTGATGATCAGAAACTCATGATGTATGGAAGAGAGTTTGGTGGGGTTTTGATAGGTGGTTTGAATAAGCATCAGCAATTGTGCTAGACTGATTTGATTGCTTTTTTAGAGCTTAAAAAGCTTTAGGTGAGGTATAGTAGACATACAATAAACTGTGTAGTAGCCATTTTACGTGAAACTGCTATATGGATAAAATTTGGTAAAAGAAAAACAGCTATGCACATGTGAAGGAAAATGAGTGGTATTGGCAAACAGCAGAATTGGGATCAAGAGTGATTCCATTGGGATGTGGAGCTAGGTGAATTTAGCCATTTAAGCCATTTCTTGTCTCCTAAAGAAATGCTGAGACAAATGTGGCAAAATACTGAACTTGACAGGGCTAGTTGTAGATAACTGGGTTTTGCTACATTTTCTGTTAGAGATAGCCTCTATTTTGTGTATCTTGGAATGGTTAAGCATCTATATGAAGAACCAGAAATAATAAGTGATAGTTACCTGAAGCATTAAAAGATGTCATTTATTGGGAAGGTCCAGATTGCCATCTCTGTGTGATTGGTATCTGAAAGGGGCAGTGGAGCAGAGTGGAACAGCTGGCCTAGCAATGAGTGTGTACAAAGTTTGGGGGCCTCGGAGTCCTCCTTGAGTGCTATGCACCTCATACCTCTTGTTTCAGATGGGACACCAGGTCCAACACCACCTCAAAGCCGAGCCATTTGGTGGATGCGCATACTGCCGAGGTCAACTGCCTCTCCTTCAATCCCTACAGCGAATTCATTCTAGCAACGGGCTCTGCGGATAAGGTGTCCGAAGCTTTTGCATAATTAGCGTTTATGAAACCCAGTAGTTTTATACTTTAACCAGGTATTTAAAAGATTTTATGTAAAGTACAGAAATGAATTCATTTGTTTTTTCCTTCAGACGGTAGCTTTGTGGGACCTACGTAACTTAAAATTAAAACTTCATACCTTCGAGTCTCATAAGGATGAGATTTTCCAGGTACGTGACACTTCTTTTTATATGCCTGGAGTAACTGGCATAGGTAAACTTTAAAGTTTTTTCTTGTATGTTGATAATGGACGTGGGCTTTTTGTCTTTAATAAAGCTTCTTCTGGTTCTAAGTAAAGCAGAGGAAACAAGTTGGAGCTTTTTAAGAGGCTCTTAGTTTAAAACTAGAAGAAAAGATAATACTAGCTTAAGAAGTCTACTTGCGTGGACTCTTTAAGTGTAGTAGTGCAGTAGGCCCCCTCGTGAGGTAAGGGTCTTGTGCCTGGTACAAGGAATTGTATGGATTAGTGAGCACTTGGTTGAAAAGTTGAAAGGCTCTTGGGATGGTTGTGGAGCTTAGTTTATTGGGAGTCCTGGCTGAGTTCCTTGGTATACTGGGGAATGGAAATTCCAGTGGGAAGGCTGGAGATTGGGCCCTCCAAGAGCATTTCAGAGTGGGGAACAGGAGACTTGGGCCTCTGGGCCAAGATGGAGCTAGTGAAAGATAAAAATAACATGGGTTAGAACAGCAGCACAAACTGAGGTTTAGGGGTGCTTTACGTACATTCTTAGAATATTTGTTACTAGGTCCACTGGTCTCCACATAACGAAACTATTCTGGCTTCAAGTGGTACCGATCGTCGCCTGAACGTGTGGGATTTGAGGTAATTTAAGATCTGGAGACAAGATATTTTGTGAATGGTATGCTAATCTAGTAGGTTATATAATAGTGCATAAACTAGAAAAGCACTTTGTTACTCCCACTTCAATAACCCTAATATGAAAAGCAACAAAATTTCAACTACCTTTCTACAGAGTCTTTGTTCTGTAAAATAGGGGTGAGGCAGCAAATGAACCATAAAATCAATTTCTCTGTTGAGATGTTTGTCAGTAGACAGGAGAGAGAGAGCATGTATGCACATGCACCCAGATAGTTGTATAGTTCAAAAACTTGCTATAGAAAAGAATTGATGTCAGCTGCTCTTGTCTTGGAGACTCTCACTGCACATCTGCAGCACTCCTCCTGCTCAGGTTCTGTACTATTTGCTCTCCTGTGATTTATCCATTCATTCTACATGTGTGAGCTCTCAGTAGAGCTTGGGTAAGCCAGGACTCCTTTGTAAAGAAGACAAAGGCAACCCATGCTGTGACCTTTGTGTTCTTTCTGTAGTTTTTCTCAGCATGTAGAAGAGCCAGCGCATGCCTGTAATTCCAGCCCTCTGGGAGGCTGAGGCAGGAAGATTGCAAGTTCAAGCTCATGCTGGGCAACTCAGTGATTTAGTGAGACCTTGCATCAAAAAACCAAAAGGAATGGGGGATCAAATTCCTCACAAGAACACTGGATTCAATCCCCAGTGACCCCCCAAAACTAGGAGTGGTGGTATATATCTGTAACCCCAGCACTTGGGAGGCTGAGGCTGGAGGATCACCACAAGTTGTTGGCCAGACTGAAAACAAAGTCTTTTGGCTTCAGAGCTACTATTCTAAGAATTTGAGTCTGCTTTGGACCTTTAGAGCCATTGATAAAGTTGCTTAGTTTGTACTCCCTTGACGTGGACTAAATCGTTTTATGGGAAGGGGAAATACACTCAAGTGACTGTATTTTGATTTACAAACTGAAATTTTTAAGAGAAGAAAAGCTCCCTAAAAACCTTTTATTTAGGGGTGTACGTAGCATTTGCTGACATGCATGAGGCCCTGGGTTTACTCCTCAACACTAAAAACCAATTGCTTTGGCTTAATACATTCCACAGTTAAAATTGTTTTATTGTCATNGATTGAGAGTATGCTGTGTGGTTGTACTTCACCCTTGGAATGCAAAGACTTTAGGAATGTAGAGGCTACATGTTAGTTGGCATGTAGATTGGGGGTGGGGTGGGGTTGAGATAGGGTCACAGTGTGTAGTCCATGTTGGCCTCAAACTTGTGATGATCCTCCTACTTTGTCTTCCTGAATGCTGGGATTACAGGCGTGCACCACTACCATGCTCAGCTGAAAATGTGGGAGAAATTTTGTGTTAGTGGGTATTATGAACAGTTCGTTCTGCAGTTATAATTATGAATAGCACTCACCTGTTTGCAGAAAGCAACCATCCTAGCAAGAAGTTGCACTCGGGTATGTGCCAGTGCTTTAGGGTGAACTTTCTGGATGATGCTAGTGTAGTGTGTACTCTTGCTGTGAGAATTTTCAATAATGAAAGCATTCTATTCTTTGTTACTAGCAAAATTGGAGAAGAACAGTCAGCTGAGGATGCAGAAGATGGGCCTCCAGAACTCCTGGTAGGTGCTCTGGGAGAGGAGGTGCTACATGTAGGGTGGGCTCTTTGTCACCCAGCCACTTAGCACAGGGATGAGTCAGAACCTTCTATTCTAGCTCTCAGAGATGGCTTCAGAGTGGAAGTCTTGCTGCTACAGTGATTGAGCTCTGAAATTTATCCAAAATAGTACATGCAACCCAGTTACTTTTTACAAATGTTTTAGTAAGTTATTCGAGCTCCTGGAACATACTGAATAGTAATTTCTCACTGGTTTCAGCCTTCCTATATTTTGAATGCTTTATTTGAAGGAAGGAGTCCTATTGTTACTCACTGGACAGTAGTTCACACCTTCTAACGGGGTGGATAATTGGTAGTAACCTGCTGTTTAAGTTCTGGGCACTCTTTTATGAAACATTGCCAAACTTAGCAGTGGCTTTTTGTTCTTGCTCTGAATTAAACATTCATCTCCTAGTCTTAGGCAGTTGGTCACTCATTGCTTTTAGCATAGGTTTTTTTTTTAGCTCTTCTAGCACTGCTTATTTTTGGTTAACATATACTTTGCCCACAGTCATAAAAAGCAGAGGCCCTATGACTAAGCCAGCAAGATGCTGGGCCCTACTGTGTGAAGCTCCTAAGCCAGTAACAGCGAACTTCTTAGTTTTCAAGGATCTAAATAACGTTTTGCAGCATGCGTGCCAGAGGTTCACCACCACTGCCCTAACCAGGCCCTTGTACTCCTTAGTGGCTGCTTCCAGGCAGCAAGTGGTAGAATTAGAATGGGCCTCAGTACAGCTGAGACAGGAGGATTTCTCAGTAACTGAGATACGCGCTTTTATTCCACAGTGACTGGCTGACT
This sequence comes from Octomys mimax, assembly GCA_002564305.1. Lineage (NCBI taxonomy): Eukaryota > Metazoa > Chordata > Mammalia > Rodentia > Octodontidae > Octomys > Octomys mimax. Next base: position 25,795 of record NDGM011235036.1, on the reverse strand, counting down.
CTGAGAAGCCTGCTTGTGAAGCAGTTTTATTATATTTTCTAGAAAACACATTGTTCCTGGCTTTTGTCCAGCTGTTTTCACTTATTTTGTTAAAGCTTTAGTATGATATTCATATACAGTACAATTCATATTAAGTTTATAATTCAGTAATTACCCAGAATTGTACAACCATCTCCACAAGTCATTTCTACATTTTTTTTCTGTAAAAACTATCACCTCCTTATGTTCTCTTCTCCCAGCCCCTGATGTGTTTCTTTTATGGATCTTGTTACAGTGATTGCTGTGTACATTCCAAAGCAGTGGTCTTTAAATACTTTGATTATACCCCTTGGGACTGCTCTGAAAAGTTTCCTCAACTCAGTTTCCAGTATAGGAGCACTCTACAATGTCACATTCCCAGCCCTTTTTAAATTTTATGTTGAGATTGGGTCTCAAGTTGCCCAAGTTGGCCTCAAACTTGATCCTGCTGCCTCAGCTTCCCAAAGTGCTGGGATCACAAGCGTTTGGCACCACAACCAGGCCTACCTAACATTTTCAAATTGAAACACTGATTAGGTCAAAGACGCATATTTCATACAATCTCTGCCCAGCAGACAGAGACCTCATTGTCAAAGAATCAAGACAGCATTTATCAGAAAGTGACTTGTCAGTTCTAAATAATGTTAATATTTGTGTCCTTTAAAAGTTATTTTGAATTCTTATTCAGAGATGTAGAAGGCACAGTGCCTTCTCTCAAGGTTGCCTCCTGTAGGAAATCAAACTGCCTCCTTCAAGCATTTCTTTGTAAAGCTCTGTCCCTGAGAGACTTTAGACCTGTGGAGCCCTGGGGGTTGGGCACCCCAGGGTAAGGTGTTTTGTCTGGAGACTGAGTGAAAGTGAGGCCTGTGCCTTCTAGTGCAGGGGGCCCACTATAGGAGAGCTTACCTTACACACAAACAGCTAACTGCGACACAGTGGTGCAAATTGTTCCTGGAACTCATTGTGTAGCCAAAGCTGGCCTCACATTTAAGGAGATCTTCCTGCATCAGTCTCTAAAGTGCTGAGATTACAGGCATTCCCCACCACACCTGGCCACATTGTTAGGAGAAAGCTCTTTTCAGAAACACAGGCCAAAGAATATTGTGGGGGGGGGACATCCTACCTGCAACTAACGGTGTGTAGTAGTGCATGTAGACAGGACCTCATATTTACTGAGACATTCCTCCTTTCCAGTTTATTCATGGAGGACACACTGCCAAGATTTCAGACTTTAGTTGGAACCCCAATGAGCCTTGGGTTATCTGCTCAGTGTCTGAGGATAACATCATGCAGATATGGCAAATGGTAAGCTAAAATTATTTTTTTTCCCAAAAGCCTGTTTTGTAAAGAAGAGATTTACTAGTGCTATAATAGAAATATTTAGGTACCTATTATAGTAACTTCTTGGAATGTAAGATAAAGCCCCATTTGACAAGTCCTGAATTCAGTATTGGCATTTGGTCCACTGCCTGTGGCACCTGCTGGGTCAGGAGAAACCTGTGTGAACAGATGCAGACACAGCATCCGCTCCAGTGTTTGCTGGCATGGCACTGTGGGTCCTGGGCCCTCAGCATCACTGTTGCTATCTACAGGTCCTTGAGTGTTTGAGTACTGGCCCAAGAGGGGACTGAGATTGTGCAGTGATACATGGCTTCCTAAGGTGGTGATGTGTCATCCACACCTCGGATAATCAGCGAGACCATCACCAAGTGATGTTCATGTGAACAAGGACTGAGTGTGTGAGGTTAGACGTGTATACAGGACCATACAGTGGCAACTTCTAAGAATAATGGCCTACCTGTCTTTTTCTGGGTGTAGTAGTACAAAAATCACACTGGTAAATTCTTCTGAAAATATGTCATGGACAGCAAATCCTAAAATCTGGATTAGCAGGTTTAAATTTATCTTTAGATGATTGTATGAAACCCTTGGGGAATTTTATCTGTGAATTTATTTGGTTATTGTCTCTAGGCTGAAAATATTTACAATGATGAAGAGTCAGATGTCACAACTTCGGAACTGGAGGGACAAGGATCTTAAACCCAAAGTATGAGAGCTGTTTTTGTTGAATGTAATGCTACACAAATGCTTGATTTCTCAAGCACCAAAACAACATTGTATAGTGGGAAAGGTTAAGTGGGGTGGCTTATGGCATTCTTGACCCTATGATTCTAGCACTTTCAAGTGAGCTGTTGCGTACTGTATCATATTGTAGTTATTAGGGAAGAAGGAATGTTGCTTCAGAAGGAATATCACATCGTTTTAAAAAATAAGTAGCAGGGTACTGCCTTTGATTCAACTGTCCTAAGCCCTCATTTTCTCAAACTTAAGTGCTTGCTGTTCCCAAATATGCAAGGATAACTTTTACACTTTTTCCTTCAACACTTCTTGATTGGCTTTGCAGAAATAAAAGTTTTAAAATAAATTGTTTTATTCTTTTCTTTTGGAAGCTGGGGGGATGGCTGTATGTACTTGTAGTTCTCCCCTCCCTCCCTTGAACGGAAATGGCTAAAATGGTACCTTTGGACTTGGGCAATTAGGGCCACGTGGGTAACAAAAGAATACACAGAAGCTGTTAAATTCATCATACATATTTACTTAATCTATACAGAATCGAGTAGATAAAATCAATTCACATTAGTGAAAAATCTACAAAATGTCTTTGAAAAGCAAAACAAGACTGCCTCTTAACAATTCGTATCCTCATGAAAGACGTGGGCTGTAAAAATAAAGCAGTGTGTTTAGCACAAACTAGAGATATCTGCATCATTTTTTCACAGTTATTTCCATCTACAGTCTGAAAGAGGTAGATTTTTCTGCAACACCTGAGAATTGAATTGTGATAGCCAGGTGTAATAAAGGCAGTTGCATACATAACTAAAACATACTGATCTCGAGACCAAGAAACATACTCCTACAAGTCAGGGTGAAACGGTCCGTTACCTAAGACCCAAGTTCTACACCAGGGGGTCTGTTGCCACTATAACACATGGAGATGGTGCACCAAGGCAATGGGCGTGACGTTGAGTGTTGACCTTTCTGGGCCGGCCTAGTAGTGTTACAGTGTTGTAGAACACGGATATGGGGTGTGCTATGAAGCCACAACACTGGGCTGCTGAGGCGATCACTTCAGAGGAGGGGTATCCTCAGGGTCCCGTTTTTGCCTGTTCACAGGGTAGTAGGAACGGTTCTGAATGAGTTCCCAGGCAGAATCCATATCCTTTAAACGGCACGGTAGCATCTAGCAAAAAATACATGTAAGCCAAAAGCAGCAGGCCAAGTACTGTTAATCACATTGCTTTATAAAGCCCTTGAAAAATGCAACAGGTCGAAGATTTACAGTCTTCCACACAGGACAGGCACCACAAAGTGTGGTGACCTACACACATGCCTTGGTAAAATGTTAAGAGTGATACATCCAGCAGAGTTGTGTAAAATGTGATCATTAGTACTGATTTTTAAGGTAGATTGTTTGATAGATACCTTCACACACCCTCCCCCCAGAAGTGAGTCCAGGGTTCCAGCAGTAGCTCGAGGGGAAGGTGTTTATAGTAGGCTGCTGGGTAGCAGATTGTTGGGCTTCCAGCTCATAGTGATGGGGTCATCAGATAACCTACTATGCTCTGGATTGCTTCTCCACCAGCTTGCCCCTTGATTAACAAGCCTGATGGTAAAGCTCAGACAGACACTCCAGGCACTATTACCCATCTGTTAGAAATTTTCAAGTTTTTCAACCCAGTTTAGACCAGGAATGTGACAGGACTTTACAAATAAAACTTTTAACAACTATTTTAACTGGACAAAATGGAGATTATTCAGTCCAGTAAGCAGTTTGACAGGTGTCAGTTCGATAGTTCCCAGTGGAATGTGCTAAGATCAGCTCTAGCAGAACCCTTTATTTTGTGAAGTATTCCAGCGCAGTTACACCAGGCTTCCTGGGCAGCCTGATGTAGTGCTCATGTGCCTAACACCTACAGTCAACACTGAAGGAAACAGAATTTCAAGGACCAATTCAAAAGTTATGTGCTTAATTCTAAAATTTCCCCATTCCAAGCATAGAGATCATGATAATACTGGCTTTTCTTTCTTTTGAAAAAAAAAAAGTAATGAAGAAAGGAGAAACAGACTTGAGAGCCAAGTTACAGATCCTGACTATGTGACATTCTGCCAAGTTTTCCCAAAGTAAAGATGCTGGTTTTCCAGTGTTTCTCTTTTGGAAGTGAAATCACTCTGCACTTAGTGCAATCCCTAATTTATATTCCCTTTTTAAGAAAACCAAAAGTTTGAGTACTTTCCCAGTTGGACTCTTGCGAAAATGGACACCAACATTAAAATAGCCACAAGGTGGCAGAGGAACTTTTGCCTAGCGAAAGCCACAAGAGTTTGTCTTTCTTGTCTTAATCACACTTGGGAGCCGCCAGCCCAAAGGCCCGGCCTTCTGTGCAAGTGTAGAAGTACACACCCGGGTGTCACCTTGAGCTGAGTGGGGCTGCCTCACTCAGGTGGGCCACACTGCATGCCAGGTTCTAACCTGGAACCAAAGCAGCCAGCTACCTGGAGTCACATGTACACTGAGCCCAGTGTTGTGTCCGTTGCTGCATACTGCTTTGTTCACAAATGACACTATGTACATGTTCTGCCAAAACCTGGTGGTTAAGGCTTGTGGCCAACTTGTTTTGTCAAGAGATACAAATACCAAAAAGCTGATTTGAATCAAATATGCTATCTTTATATCTGACCCAACACTAGAGTTTTATTTTTCACATGGAATTAGACAAAACTGATCATATTGGCATATTTTTAAATAATATTAATGGGAGATCCAAATGTTTTAATTGTATTTTCACAACAGAGTTCCCTTGGGATGGCCAGCCCTGTCTTGAGTGAAACTATTTAGGAAAATTATATGCAAGGAGCAGGAAGGAAAGGCAGTGAATACATGCATTCCAATGAAGGGGAAACTGAGGCAGATGTGCAACATAGCTGACAGGAATTTATAGAATAAAACTATTCAAAACTGCTAAGCAGCCTCCTGTACCACATAAATCCAGTAGTTCTAAGAAAATACAGATATGGTAGAAAAAGTAAGAAAATTTTCACCACAAAACCAATAGTACTACTAACAGAGAAAGTTATACACAAAATAGATCTCTCCACATCGCAGTGAGCACATTTCACCTTAGTCAACAGACTCGATGCCGGGGGCTCCGAGGCCAGGAGTGGTACCCCGGGGCTTGTATAGCACACTGCCCCCACCTGCACCTGTCACCCCTGCCTGCAGCTGCGCACCCAGGGATCCTCGCGAGGACATGTGCAGCTCCTTGTGAGCATCCAGGGCCAGGGTGGTGCAGGGCTGTGGCGTGGGTACCACCAAGTCCCCATCTGCCACTTTGACAGAGACCTGCTCTTTCAGGACTTCCACCTTCTCATTGAGCTCATTTCTCTCCGTTTGAAGAGCTCTGCACAACTTCTCTAAGCGTTCCAGTTTTATCTGAAAGGCCTTGTACTCTTTATCACGGACAGTTTTCTTTAAAACAAAACAAAACAGAATGAAGTCAGCCACCTCTCCATGGAAGTCAGGAGTACCCTATACATGCAACACATACCCTGCTCAGCTGCTCAGGCACTGGTGTGGTGGCCTGGCAGCATCACCACACCCCAGTGACAACAGCAAGTGCTCCATGGGGCAAGATTAAATCCACTCTCAAAGTCACTTTCTAAAGCTTTCTGTACTGTCAACTGTTAAAGAGTTCTGTCACTAGGATAACAGACAGAATAAATGACTTTAATATGGGAAATGCAAAGTTTGCAAGTTATACCTGTCACCTTAAAACAGCAGGAAAAGTGTCAGTTGCCCTTTGAAGATGACAGGACAGTGAAAAAGGCACTGCCCAAGCTAGCGCCTGCCAGGCCCCGCCCTGACCTGTAAGAGAGGCAGTGTCCTACACTGGTTCTCTCTGGTCCACTGCCACCTACCGACTGCCATGAGCCTGCCCAGATAAACACCTGAACTTTAAGGAGTGCCCAGGAATAGGTATGGGCATTGGTCACAGGAAACCCTCTCACCTCTTCAGCCATTTGCAGAAGCGCTTTATTATTGTTTTCCCACTTGGTGCGCCATATTATTGTTTCTTTTTCCAGCTTTTTAATTTTCTTCGTCATCTGTGAATCAACACAATTGCAAGTTTAAGCTCCAAATTCCATTTTTATATCTATTCCTCCCCTCACCCACACACAAAATGTTTGAAAGCTGTGTGTGCTGGCACACGCCTGTGATCCCAGCCCTCAGAAGGCAGAGGCAAACCACCGTGAGTTCTAGGCCAGCCTAGACTACATGGAGAGACCTTGTCTCAACACCCCCCCCCCACACAAAATGTGTGACTGTCACGACACCCTCATCAATGCCTGCACCTTCGTAACAGCTGCTGCTGTGTGGGCAGCAGAGCTTAGCTCAGAAGCTTCTTGGGCAGAGCCCAAATCAGCTTCCAGAGGCAACGCTGCACCGTGTTCTTCCACTTGCAGCTGGGGCAGGCGTGATGTCTTCATGACACCAAGGGGCAGCAAGAGGTGAGTGCTCCTCCTCCACCAGCAGTGTGGCAAAGTGGCCATGTGTGTGGATTCCCTGTCCACAGTCTAACTCCTCAGCCTCTTGGTCATTTCCTCAGGCCCACAAAAAATGAGATGACGTACTGGTGCTTTCCCACAACCTCTGCCACCATCAGTTGAGTTAAGGCTGTAGTTACAGCAAAGTTCCACATGTTGCGCTCACCCTCAATGAACAAGGCCCTTTCACTTCAGGTCTGCTAAAGAAAAGTGGGTCTAAAACTCAGGAAATTCTCAAGCCTCTGCCAGGAGAGCTCACACTTCCAAAACTGAACCTGAGACTGACACCACCTGTTAGCCACCTTACGATATCCTTGCCCACTCTGGGCCTGGTGCTGGCAGGGGAACTAGCCATAGGTGACTGCCACACTGTTCAGTCAGGCAACTTAAAGAGTGTTCTGGTGCCCTCTGAAGCCACTAACAAGAACAGGCCAGTCCTGAGCTCTATCACCCCCTGGAGTGTCATGTGCAAGGATCGTTGGCCACAGGAACCTACTGCCCAGGGCCACACCAGAATCCCAGGTATAAAAATGGTTCCAAGCCGGGCGTGGTGGCGCATGCCTGTAATCCCAGCACTTGGGAGGCTGAGGCAGGAGGATCATACCACAAAAGTTCAAGGCCAGCCTAGGCTACAAAGTGAGTTCAAGGCCAGCCTGAATTAAATGAGACCCTGTCTCAAAAAACAAAAAAAATTAATTAAAAAGCACACAAAATGAAGATGGTTCCAGGTGAAAACCTGAGCCCAGGCCAGCTCATGGAATCTAGCAAGTTCGTATGTGTTTCAGGAAAGAACAGAAAAGCAAGGACAAGTTCAGTGACTGTGCAGGACTAAGTCATAGCTGCTACCTACTGAATGCTTGCAAGTGCCAGGTGCCACTGTCCTCAAAACCAAATTTTTAATTTCTTATTTAATCCATATGCCTTTAATATATCTATTAGTATGGCTGAAGTTAGGTCTGCTGTCTGGACACAGTTTTTTTAAAGCTTTCATTTTAGCTGGCTGTGCTGGCATAGCATGTAACTGTAGTTCCAGTTATCTAGGAGGCTGTGGCAGAAGGAGGTCAAGGCGAGTCTGGGCAACACACTGAGATCACATTCTCATAAGAAAAACAAAAGTGTCCTATCTAAAAGGAAGTCACTAAGTAAAATGAGATTGGATGGCAGGTGAGGCACCCAGAGTTCAAGGCCAGCCTGGGTATACAGTCCAAGGCCAGCCTGAACTACATAGTAAGACTTTGGCCCTAAGAAAACAACAAATGGATATGTGTGGATATAACAATATATTTTGGCTCTTGGATGCTAAGGCAAGCAGATGGCAAATTCAAGCCCAGCATGGGCAATTTAGTACCCTATCTCAAGGGAGAGCGAGATGGGCTTCAAAGAGGTGTTATCAAAAAATACAGTGAATATTTAGATTTTATTTTGGATGTATTACAATGTAAGACACTGTCATTTATCCTCTAAATATTTTGTGAAGCAGTTCCGAAATAATTCTTTCATGAGTGTCTTTAGTTGTTCTGTCATGGCTGCCTCTGTGTCCTGAAGGGATTCGTGTGTGCCTTTCACAGTCCTTTTGACTTGGGGAAAAGAGAAGTCACACAGTGCCAGATTTGGTGACTGTGCTGGATAAGGACACCCATGATGCTTTTCCAGCCTGCCTTTCCAAGGTGGGTGGTGCTCAGCACCAGCGCTCGCTGGCTTTCTGCTCTCACCTCATAAAGGCCCTCGGGACAGGACTCCAGAGCTGCTGCAGAAGGCAGCGCGTATGATGCACGCCACGATAGTATGGGGCCCCTGTGCTCAAAATGGGGCCAGCACAGCACTCAGGGCGTTAACTACAGTGTCTCTTACCATGGTAACTTTCTGCTCTGTAGCTTGATATCAAGGACATCTTTTTGCTTAATGCAAGCAGGAAAATACAACAAAAGCCAAAGGAATGGTTTGGCTTGGAAAGGAAAGGATTCAGTGAGTGTAAAATAAGAGAAAAAATGTTAAAGTGGAAACAGCAAAATGTGTAGTCTTCTAAGCACAGATGCCTTTAATCTCTTAAGGACAGAAATTTTGTTATAAGACTGAAGAGTGATCTTCCCAAGCAATTAAAACAATGAACAAAAAGCCACCTTGTTCCTAACTACAAACTGTATTTAATCAATGCAGTCACTGTTACAACTTAGAATTCTAAGAGCATAGCAACCTATTAGCTACTCGGGATAGATACACTGAGATCAAGATGACCAAATATTCCAGTGGAGAATCAGAAAGATAAAATGAAGATGGTGTTAAACATTAAGTTCATCCAAGTATTAAACACACTTGAAAGGGCAAATCTAAAGTCCTTTTTATGTAACAGTCTATGAAAAACATACAGATACCTTTTCCATTTCCTGCCTGAAGGTTGTAAACAATTCATTGCTTTTTGCCATAGTAGTCTGGAATTCTTCAAACTTATCCATATAAAGAGAAAGCTAGAGAAAAAAATATAAGAGACTGAGTTCCAGATAAACAATTCAGATTCTGAAATTGTCAAAATCTAATGTGGTTAGTCCCGTTACTGTTACATGACAGAAAAAAGAACAACCGCATGCAGTCTTTGGACTGCAGGCAGATAGCATGAATCCCTGGGGAGTTCTGCTGCTGTTTGTCAGGTTTCACATGCAGACCCACTTGCTCCACCTTGAGAGCCCTGCACGACAGCCCCCTACCCCTCTGCCCCACAAGAACAACTGTTCTTTGGGAAGGAAAAGGTGTCTCAGCCAGCACCTGCCCCCTGCGCATGGGCAGAAACGGGGCCAGAGCCACGGGAGGCAGCTGGGGAGGGGTGTTCAGCCAGGACAGGCGAGAAAAAACCCAAAGCAGCAACCCCCATCTTTCTCTGAACTACCTTTGAGCGAAGAAACCCCACCAAGGCCAGCAGAGTGCAAAGCAAGCACGGCTCTCCCCAGTCACCCAGCATTACAAGCAGAAGGCAGGCCAAGGGCACAGGCAAACAGCTCTGCGGGGAGGCCCAGCACCTCACAGGGCTGAGGAGCTCAGTGGAGACTGCCTCTGGGGCCACACTGCTGTCACAATAGAGAAGCACGGAATACTTGGCAATCTTGGGGAGGAAAGAGGGCAAAGGCTCCTGGGGGCAGCACAGCAGGGATGGGGAGGGCAGTGGTGGGAATAGCCCACACTGACAAGGCCTCATAGGCTGGGGTCAGCATCAGCAGCGAGCTCTTCTAGCAGTGGGGACAAAAGCTGCTGCAGACCAATACCCAGGGAAAAGCCCAGCATGGTAGCCACTAATAACAACCCTCTTGCAGGGCAACTCTGGCCCAGGCCTAACCGGGAGAGCAGGAGATGGCCAGCCAGGGAGGGCTGCAAGGTGAGAGGGCAGGATGGCCACATACAGCAGGAGAAACTTACACAGGGCTGGGGAGAAGGGGCTCGATTCCTGCCTCACAGAGCACTTGAGGGAACTCCTGGGACTGCTGCTGCCCTGCTGGGCCAGCTCCAGCCCCACTGCTAGTTGTTCTGGAGGCCACATTCATGGAGGCTTGTGCTAGCCCTCATGATTCAGTGAATTTTCCAACTAGTGTTTTTAAAACTTCAAAACCAAGGTGCACCTTTACCCAACAACATAATCTAGCTAGCTAAAAAGGAGCACAGGTACAAATGCCTCACTGTGCTGTCTGGAAAGACACAAGTCCTTCTTACACTTTAATTAAGGAGACAGCCTCAGACTGTGACAGATGCTCCTGGGGCCTGCACTACAAGGGGTAGCCAAACAGTGCGCCACTCCAAAGTTCATGCCATGAAGGCTGCGTGGTTCATGCACAGAACACAAATTCCAGTCATTACATTAAACTATATGAGACTACCATTTTTTAATTTTTTTATGAGCAGAATATATTTATTGAGGGAAAGAAAGCTCCTGTCCGAGAGATGGACGGGAGAGGGGCCCGAGGGGGTTGTTCCCCGGGAAGCTCTCTCTTCCAGGGACTTTTATAGTGTAAAACTGTGGGGCTAAAGTGGAGAGAATGGGAACTCAGTTAGGTGGATGTGAGGTGGGACAAAACTATGGTCAACCAATGAGATTACAAGCACCATTGTTCAGGTAAAATTGATTACACCCAGGATCAAATAGGGAAGTGAGTCACCGAGTAAGTGGGCATGAATACGGGACAGGGTTTTTTCCTGTTGGGGGTAGGAATATGGGACAGGGTCTCATTCCATTGGGGGTTGGGCTAGTGACTCACTTGGGAGACTACCATTTTATAGGTCAAAAGAGTACCTTGACTTCTTCAGTGATTTCCTAATTCCACTTGATACCAAAAAAGTAGTACTGAAAATCTATTCATTTTCCTTAAATGGCAAATTAGGTGACAGGAGGGAACAGATTGAGAAATGGTGGAAGTATCTAGTATCGTGCAAGGGGACAGTGGAGGCTCTGTGACCAGCTGTACCAGTCTGCCTGAGGTAGGGAAGCAGAAGCTTCTGGGACACAGAACTTTCAACACTAAAACCAGGCAAGTCCTCCTCAAGTGGAGATAAGCTGGTCACCTGAAAAGAATAAGACACCTCCATGAGAGATGTGAACTTCTTCCTCAATTGGACCAGCTCTGACTGGGAAACAGTGTGATCCCCTTACAGTGACAGGACACTCAAGGTAAGTGGCAAATGAGCCCTATGACTTTCCTTATACTTCTGTCCCTGCTGTCCAGTTACCTGCTGTTTTAGCTGTACTTCTTGCTGTTTCATTTGTTCGTATTTGTGCCTTGATTCTGTTGCTTCTTTCAGTAACTGGAAAACAGAAACATTCTGGCAATACTAGTAGTAAACGACCACACACTCAGGCTGCACCCTTCTCAGTCTGAGCAAGAACACTGGACGCAGATGGCCACTTCCTGCCATCTCCAGTTGGTCCTACCTGCTGACACTCAGGGACGGAAGACCACTCTCTTACTGCTCAAGTGGAAAAAGGACCCAAGACCTCAAGACACTCACAAAGCTCAGATTAAGTCGTATTTTAGGCAAAAATATCTCATGTCTAGTATTAGCAGAAAACATACCTAGGAAGCCTGACATCACTTACATGACAAAAGCCTGCTACTCCCTGAGAGGAAGATGAGACCAGGTCAAAAGGTGTGAAGCACAGTAATGAAATCCAGAACCTGTTTTCTATATATTGTTTGTAAACAGGAGGGAAGGATGGGAGATTTCCATTTTTTTTTTGGTACCAGAAATAGAACTCATGACCTCACACTTGCCTCCCAGGTGCAGTGCCACTGAGCTATGTCCCTGGCCCTTGGAGATTTCATTTATATATCTCAGTTTCCATGAAACTGATATGGTAAAGTTGCACAGTAGGCAGTTGTGAAATTCAGTGCCTAAAGTAAAATGGACATACAGTCCAAAGAAGCCTGAAGAAGTCCTACTGAACCAACCAGAAAGTACATGCTCATAACTCTGTGTGTGTAAAATGTACACTCTTAACTTCGGAAATGATAGCCACTCATCAGCAGAGCATTGTCTACACTGGCAGGACCTGCGGGAGGACGCAGCAGGAATGCATGTACACAAAGCATCTCCTGACCCTCCACACAGCATGCCAGCACCATGAGGGCCACTATGGGGTCTTTTTGGTGGATGTTCTAACCATTTCTCCCTGTGTCACTGCTCTGAACAAGCACAGAGAGCTGAATTTGCAGTGGTTCAAAGTCCATCCCCAATCAGATGCCACCATCTTCATGTACTGATGGACAACAGAATCTGAACACACATGCCAAGAGCAATGCTGAGGGACCAAAGGACAGAGAATTTGGTGAACATGTTATTAAAACTTACACCACAATAAGCAAAGGGCTTCCCTAGTTTGACAATGTTTGTTTGAAAAACAAAATCTGAGGTAGAGCTAGGAAATCTGTATTTCGTAAGTTTGATGTTCATTTGAATGGTCAAATTTTTCTTAAACCTGCTAAGCAGTAAAATAAATACTCTAAATACAGAAAAACCAGACAAGTGCAGGTCTTTCAAATGACATGGTCCAACGTCACCAGTACCTTTTCTATATAAAACGTTAAAACAAAAACAGGCAAAGGCTTTGTGCAGCAAAAAGCTAACTAGCATGCCCCCGGTGCAACATTAAATACGGAGTAAATATAAATGTTTTAAGTGGCTTTGTTTACAATTTGGCAGTGCTTTCTTGTTGTCTAAAAGAAACTGAACTTACAAACTCTCGCTCTCTCTGGTGCTTCTCATCAGCTTCTTTTATCAGCTGTGTTGTCTGCTGAAGTTTGGCATCCACAAGCTGTTGCTGCAGTTCCTTATGCTTGAACACTTTGTCAATGTGCTGAGGGAAGAGCGAAAGCCTCCGTCACTTCTGAAAGAAAGCGCACAGCCAGCGCTCCCGAGTATCTGGCCCAGCCCATAGCAGAGCTGTACATCCCCACAGGGGCCTCACAGTCCCAGACCCAGTTGTATACCCTAAAAATAAGGTTCCAAATGCATCAAGAGAGAGAGATGGGAAAGTGGAGCACATGAGGAAGTGCAGGTATCCCACCCTTAATCCCTTCTGTCTGCCTCCCCCATTTCTCCATGACACCATCCCATGCCAGGAACACACTCTGTGTGTAGCCCTCACAGCGGCCCCCTTGCATGGCCCATTCCTTCACATTCCAGCTGCCTCATGGCCTCTGAGAGCCTACACTGAGGACCTGGGTGGGAAGATAACAACACCCACTTGCATGAGCCAGGCCAGTGCTGCAATGGCAGAAGCACAGAGGAGACCTTGTGCCTGACACACGCTGGTCATGGTATGGTCATGTGGCTAGGGATGAACTCTAACGTGGCCAGAGCTTCATCCTCAGAGCCATGCTGCTGCAGAAACAGACCTCTCCCAGGCACAGTAGGCTGTATGAGCCTACCACCTGACAAGAGTGGCAAATGGTGTGACCACTGTTCATTATCCCTGATCAAAGAAAGGCCACTCATCACATTCAAGGGAATTAAAAGCAGAAGTACAATTTAAGCTTGAGTTTCGAATTTGCTACATCAAAGATGATGAGGTATACTGTCACTTACTATACAACAAAACTATAAAAATCATTTAAGAAAATTAGAGCTGTATTAATCTAATAAAAGTAAAGTAACTTCCCAGACACCCTCCCCCAGCAAAAAAAAGTTCTTCAATAAACACACTTCAAAAGCTGCGGGGCCCTGCCAGTTAGCTCAGTTGTTTAAATGCATATTTATGCAAACAGTCAGGCGAAGGATACCAGGATTCAATCCCCAGCTCCACATGCCTTACCAGACCCGCCCTCAAGGCAGCCTGAGCCAGCCAAAAAAAAATCCTTTTCAAGTTTTAGGGCTGGCCAAATAGCTCAGCAGATTAAAGCGCCTGCAAGCTGATGCAGGGGCCTGGGGTTCAATCTCATGGCCTGCTGCTCCAGCGCTGCCCCCAGGGCAACCGAGATGGCAATTGAAACTGGGCGTGGTGGCACCCATCTGTAATCCCAGTTCTTGGAAGGCTGTAAACAGGCAGATCACTATGAGTCTAATCTAGTAGTGAGACCCTGAACAACCTGTAGACCCTTCCCTAAGATACAAAAAAAGGAAAAAACAAAGCTGGACGTGGTGGTAGACACCTGTAATCCTAGCACTTGGAAGGCTGAGGCAGGAAAATCATTGAGTTTCAGATCAGCCTGGGCTACAAAGCGAGTTCAAGGCCAGTCTGAACTACATAGTGAGGGCTAGGGATATAGCTCAGCAGCACAGCACCTGCCTGGCAAAGGCATGGATATGAGTTCAATCCTTGGTACCTAAAATAGAATAGAATAAAAACTCCATAGTGAGACCTTGTCTCAAAGAATTCAGAGACAGAGACAGAGAGAATGAATCCTTAGCAGCATTAAAAAAATATGAGAGTGGGCTTGGATATAGCTCAGTGGCATAAGTGCCTGCCTGGCAAATGCAAGTTCCTAAGATCAACCCCCAGTACCATAAAAAAAGAAAAAAAAATGTGAGTGATCAAAAGGAAATCTTAAGTTTTTGCAGGTCTTTAATACTGTAAATATAAACCTGGGTAGAAAGGAGATGCCACCATCTTATCTAGCTGAATATACCCATGTGAGGCCACAAACTGCCCAAAAGGCACAGGCAGCTTTGTTCAGCAGGACTCCACCTGTGATCTTCCTGATGCTGCTGGCCAGCGTGAGGGAGCCTTCACTGGAGGCAAGAACCCTGACTCCTTCCACTAATCTGTGCTGCAGTGTACAGCAGGGGCTAAAGGTAGCTTTTTTCTCTTAAATGGTATGAAACTCTAAAAATAAAGTCATCAGGGCTGGGGAGATGGCTCAGTGGAATAAGCGCTTCCCTGGTAAGTGCAAGGGCCTGAGTTCAAACCTCGGTTCCTCCAAAAAAAAAAAAAATCATCAGGGGCTGGGGATATAGTTCAGCGACACAAGTGCCTGCCTGGCAGGCACAAGGTCCTGAATTCAATTTCCAATACTACACACATACAAAAAACAATCCTTCAAAAATAAAATCATAGGGTTGGGGTTTAGCTCAGCATGTGGGCACACATTTAACACACACACAGCCCTGGGTCTGATCCAACACCAAAAATAAGTGAAAGGCAAATTTAAAAAACAGGGAAAAAGCCATGGTTAGGGTGTTGCTCAACAGAGCATGAGCCCAGCACACAGGAGGATGCACATCCGATCCCCACACTGCAAATAAAGACATAGTTTTTTGTTTTTAAATCTGAAGCTGCGGGGGGCGGGGCTTCCCCTTAGCTCAGTTGTTTAGGTGGCTGCTTAAACAAAGCAGTCAGGCTCATGATGCTGCAGTTCGATCCCAAGATCCTCAAGTCTTACCAGACCTGCCCTGAAGGCATCCTGAGCCAGCCCCCACCCCCCAAAAAAAGTCCATCTCGACTCTGGGGACTGGGGAGATGGCTCAATAGAATAAGCGCTACCCTGGCAACCACAAGGGCCTGAGTTCAATCCCTGGTTCTGCCAAAAACAAAACAAAACCAAAAAAATACATTCTTTAAATCTGGAGCTGGGGGCTAGGGATATAGCACAGCAGCACAACACCTGCCTGGCAAGTATGAGTTCCTGAGTTCAATTCCTGGTACAAAAAAATCTGGAGCTAGGAACAGCAGCACACAACAGTCTCTGCTACTCAGAAAGCTGAGGCAGGAGGATCACTTGAGCCCAAGTATTCATGACCAACCAGGCCAACGTAACAAGACCTTGTCTCAAAAGACAGAACAAGTAAAACATGGCTGTACTGTGATGGTAGTGGCTACTGTCCAGGGCATTTAGGGGCCAAACACCCCTTGTAAGTCTGGATAAGGAAAAGGCTACGTGAAAGCTGCCACCTCCCGGATCCTACCCAAGGATCAATGATTGTGACACTCACTGGTTCTCCAGGGACTCATCGGGAACCCTCCCTTCAGAGGGGCATCCCTCCCCCAGGCACATCCAGAAGCTCCGGAGCCACTGGCTGTGAGCACATCTGCTGCACTGGGCTGGCCAGGGAGGCACCCTACCTCTTCCCTCAGTGCGTACTGCTCAATGAGTTTCTTCAGCTTCTCCCCCAGCTCCATGTTCTCCTGGCGGAGCTTGGCGTTGTGGATGTCATGCTGCTCCAGCTGGGCCTGGATCTCGTTTAAAGTCATCTGGAAATGTGCCGTTGCCTCCTTACGCCGTTCTTCCTCCTCCCGTGCCTGCTGCATATTTTCCTCCTTGGTGTCCAAAATAATGTCTGTTAACCATGTGGGCCTACAGATAAGAGGCTCATAGAAGCAGCTGCTGTGATGTAGGCTCATTATTGCTACTGGAGATGCTGCTTCTGAGCTCCACTTCCTCCCCAAAGGCTCTCATTTATTTATTTATTAATTATTTTTTTAAGGTTCTCATTTAAAACCAAGCTGCTCTTACCATGGAGACACAATAACATGATACAAACTATCCTGTCTACTCTGAGCACCGAAAGCCACTGCGCTGAGCTATAGGTCTGGGGCTTCTCTCCATAGTCAGCTCCCACTTGCTGTCACCTCAGCTCAACCGGAAGGGACAGAGCCCTTCCCACTCCCCAGAGGAAAAAGGGCAAGTGGAATGCTTACTGTGAAAACTACAAGTGTAAAAAGACCTTTACATGTTTAAATAGATCAGTGAACTCAAAATGACCTGTCATGGGATAAACAATCCCACCCACTTAAGCCAAGGAATTGCGAAGGACGACGAGATGAGGACAGGTGGAGATCATCTCGGCAAGGCTCGGCTCTGCCTCTCCTGCCCTGTGCATGCTGGCCCGGCTCTAGACACCCCTGGTTCTCCCTCTGCAGTCACAGTGAGGTGTGAGAGCTGCTGCAAAGGCACTCAGCAGCAGGCAGCTGCGGCCAGGTGGGGACGGGAGCGCTACTGCAGCTCTCTTCAGAGCCTAGGCTCAGGTCTCTTGCTGTTCTCTCATTTCCCAGCAGCTTCTATCCATGGGGGTTAGCTGCATCACTGCTCAGCAAAAAAAGCAACCCCTCTGAGCTTCCCAGCCCACGGCTTTAGGAGAGCTGCGGTGTCAACAGCAGTCCCGGCTGATTCCCTTGAGTGGTGAGTGATCAGGAGGTAACTAACGCTTCCCAGGAAACTCAAATCATGGAGCAATTTTCAGTCATCAGTCTTACGTCACACTGGCCACACACCCAGGGTCAGCCCAGGCACGACAGAGAGGAGGTGTGTCCTGCTCTCCACATGCTGACATGTATTTCCTTCAAATGGGACAAGGTGATTGTAAAGGCAGCAGAGTGCCTCCTGCAAACCAGAAAAATCAACTAACCTTTAAGGTCTTATTGTGACGTTGAAGCTCCCTGCAAAGAGACTCCAGTTTGCTTCTCGCCAAAATAGCTTTGCTGTGTTCGCTCTGTAAATGAACTTTCTCTTTCACGATCTGGGCTTGCTTCTTCTGCAGAATCTTCATCTGCTTCTGAACATTCCTGCTCTCCTCCAGCTGCAATCAACAAGCACTTTACATTTAGGAAGGAGGGCAGCAGCTCGGTCTCTGCCAGGAGGAAAAGCCGCCCACTCTTCACGAAGCCAAACACTGGGGCTGGGGCAAAGTTTAGGGGGGAAGCACTTGCTGAGCAGCTCGAGGCCCCGCGTGCACCCCAAGCAGCAAACACAAAGCCGGACGGTGTACTGCAGTATTTCAGTTAAATTGCTTCCAGCCATGCAACACTGCCAACCTCCTCTTTTCCAGCTGCAACAGGGGAGGTAAGCGAGTCCAGGGTAGGTGGAAGTGATCATGGGGCTTTTTCCTTTTGCATTTAGATACATTTACTTTTCACCACCTTTTATTACCCACACTTAGCTTTATTATCAAAGTTTTTTTTTTAAACAGAAGACATCTATAGCCCAGACTTTTACTGCACTGCCCAGGATTCCATAATTGGGACAGAGTGCCATAGGGATGTGACCCTCACAATTGCATCACTGCTTCCTTGGTGTCCCCACTGAGCTGGCCAGGATCCTTCATTCTGTCACCTTGCCCAACTTCAGACACTGATCAGAGCTTTCTCACTCCAACTCAGTGACTCCCAGGTCACATGGGGATAGCTCCATGTCCAGCTCTGAGTTCTGAACTCAGGTCACTCTCCAGCAGGACACCTGCCATCCCAGAAGGTCCCAGGCCTCTGGCAGGGCTCCACTGGCATTCGGGCTATTCTTGAGGAAATGACCTGCCCAGCCCTGCAGAAGCCAGGCCGCACATGGCTCCCACGCCAGTGTCCTGAACGGTCTGCTGCATGTCTGTCTAGACTTTGCCCTACAAAGACAGCTGAAATCTAAATATAAAACTGCTTTTATTGTGTTTTCTGTCTCTCATTTAAAAGAAGTGATACTTTAGGAATTAACACTGAGTTTTCTTTTTCTAAACACCACAGGCCATGGTACTGAAATCGTCATGAGAATCTAGAACTCAGTAAACAGCACTCAGTTCCTTGTGAGGAAAAAGGCTACAAGTTGAAGTTTGAAGCAAATGAGTGTATTTCACGGTTCAATCCATAGCAGATAAGATGGCAGCCTCACTGATCTCCACAGGGCTCTTACTGGGGAAGGAAATGATGCTGAGTCACGACTTCAAGAGCAAGAGCGCCATCGTGTGGCCCGCCAAGCACACCAAGCGCCTGGGGCAGCAGTGCAGGGTCCCAGGCAGCCCCACCCGAGCCCCGCCCTTGGCCCGGGATCGCGACCCCAGAATCCTGTGCTCAGCATTCCTGGCTTCCCTTTGGAAGCAAGTCATTTCATTTCCCCATGTAATGCTAATAAAAAGCAAACAAACATTTTAGGCTTTAGGTATTGTGACTTTATTGTGACTAGCACAGCTAAGGAATTTATTGTCTCTTGTTTTCTATTGATTAAACTTAAGTGGCTACCTGTCTTCACACAACTCAGTTTCTTAGGCTCAGTGACCTTGCTGGCCTGTAGCTCAGACCACGGGTTAGAAGACTTTTCTGTAAAGAGCCAGCAAGTCAGTATTTTAGGCACTGCAGGGCCACATATGGTCTCTGTCATGTATTGTTTATTTTTGAACATCTAAAAATATGAAACCATTCTTAGCTTG
Source organism: Octomys mimax (assembly GCA_002564305.1). Lineage (NCBI taxonomy): Eukaryota > Metazoa > Chordata > Mammalia > Rodentia > Octodontidae > Octomys > Octomys mimax. The sequence continues at coordinate 6,574 of NDGM011235036.1, read as the reverse complement.
TCGGCATACACAAAACCAGGCTATAACCAACTTGGCCTGCATACTGCACACAAGCCTGCCTCTGGCCCTTCTTGCGCAGTGGGCATCTGGTCACAGGCAGGCTTTGTCAGGACACACAGTGGCACCAAAACTCTCCTGTGTTTCCTAGGGGGACACAGTTGGGGCAATGAGTTCTGAATGTTCGATTTCATGTGACATTACCAGCTCTTCAAAGTGGCCAGCACATTTTGTTCCCAACAGCAGTATGTGCGAGATCATGCAGACCCACACCCTCACCAAATCATAGTATGTTTCCATGTCTTCGTTCCTGCCACTAGAATGGACGAAAACTGGCTTCTCACTGTCATCTCATCCGCATTTTCCTGATTTGTGCTGATGGGCCTTAAGTTATCACTGTATCCTTTTCTACTTCCATGAAACACCTCTCCAAGTCTTCTGCCCAACTTTACCCTGGGTGACAGTCCTCTTCCTGCTTATCTGTAGGTATTAATTATTTTTGACACAAAATCTTCACTGCATTTGTTAAAAGGAAGTATGTTCCCTCAGTTCATATCTCTTTGCTTTCATGTTTTGCTTTGTTTTCTGAGACACAGTCTCACCACGTATTCTAAGCCAGCCTTGAACTTGCTATTACATAGTGAAAGCTGCTCTTGAATTTGTTATCCTACAGCTTCAGCTTTCTGAGTGTTAAGACCACAGGTAAGCGATATTAGGCCTGATTTCTCAGTGAGCTACATTCCTAGTCCATTTTCAAATTTTTAAAAATTTGAGACAGGTTTTACATTAAGTCACCCAACCTGGGCTGGAACTTGAGATCCTCCTACTTCGGCCTCCTAGAGGGCTGGTGTTATTAAGTATGTGCCACCATGCCTGGTTGCAAGTTTCATTTTTTTTCCATAAGAATAAACTTTTTAAGTTCCAACCCTAACATAAGGATGGTATTCTCCCCTAAATGTATCCAGATTTCTTCTTTTTTTTGTACCAGGAATCAAACTCAGGACCTTGCACTTGTCAGGCAGGCCCTTGAGCCACTGAGTTATCTCTCCAGCCTAATGCATCCAGATTCTATGAAAGCCTTCAAAGTCAAATGGAGGATCAATGGAGCCAACAAATTCAAGACCAGCCTCCATAAGATGTTTTATTTTTAAAAAAATGTGCTTCCTAGCCCCATCTAACTACTAAATTGAACTTAAAATTTATAGAATAAGCGGGTCAATATACCCAATATATTTGACAAAAAAAGGGAGGGATTTAGCTACCAAACCTTATTACACAATAATACCCTACACAAACATAAGAAAAGGAAAAGAATAAGATTGGAAGTGCTTCAGGACCACAGTGCAAAATCATGTGACTGGCACTGCCATGTGGTGTGAGGGCCACACGGTCTCCCTTGCCCCACATGCTCCACACCACACCTCTACATGGCAGTGTGACAAGCAGTGACAATGCCAGAGGGCATCCTGGAAAAAGCACAGGCGGGGTGAGAAATGAAACTTTCCAAATGCTCCTATGAGAAGGCTACTCCCTGCTGGCTTCACCACCATGCCACCTGGATGCCACACCTCTTCAGGGAAATGAGTGTCGTTTCAACAAGTAAAGCTTTATTGCTTTTTCTGAAGACATTACACATTTCATCTTTCGTATGTCTACCACAAATGCATAGCAAAGATAGAATCCTCACCAAGCAAGTCTGCAGTGCGCCATATCTGAAGATTAATACAGAGGACCATACCCATTCAAACAACCAAAACCACGAAGAGTAATGCTACTTCAAGTGGGACCTGAGGCCCAGAAGTACCCTTGATGTTGCCCAGGAGCTCCTGAAGATGTGGATTTGCAGGCCAGGCTGGACACATGGACCCACAGGCTGTGTGGGCACCGGGAGCGGCCGCTGACTGCTCACACACTCTCCTGCTCCGCACCTGCTGTCTGCTGCTCCGGTAGTGCTGGCACAGATGGCTCCACCTGCACTGCCTTTTCCGTGGCCTAGTCTTCTGCACAGGGCATGCTTTGCCCATTTGTGGACGTGTCATTTTCTGCACTTCTTCTGCAACTGTCCTCATGTGATGGGTGGCAGCAGAGGCCAGCTTCCGAGGCTAGTGGAAGTATGCCTTCCCTGAGCCAGAAGTCCACACGGCACTTGCACCACCTCTGTGGCCAAGACATCTGCAACCCGCTTGCCAAGGCACAGGGCTCCCCAGAGGCGTACGGAAGAAGCTACTGCACTGCTGACAGCCGGCCACGAGGGCAACCTGGACCGCTCTGTGAGCCGAGGAAAAGTCACACTGTCGTTCTTTGAGAAATAAGGACTGACTGCCCTGAGCTGCTTGCTGACAAAAACGATGGTTTATAATATGGAATAACTTTTCTAACAACAGCCAAAATTACATAAAATTGCAAATGGTATTTTCCCTAAGTCTGTCACAGAGAACAGTAAGTTTAGCATTCACTCTTGAACAGCTTATTGTACAAGTACCCCACCAGCCCCTCTTCATAGTGCTCTAATTTTCCCATTCTTCAATCTGAACAAAGTGGCAGGTTTCCATGCAGATTCTGCTGTCACAATCCCACGAAGATAATCAATACTACTTGAAATAATATAGGACTACAATAAAGTTTTAGATGGGATCAATTTCTTTGGAAGATGGAAGAAACAATGCTGGCATACCCTAGATGCTAAACACTCTCTGAGACACAGTATTGTTTCACTGGACCACTTCAGCTCACAATTCCAATCAAAATGTTTAGAACCTCTGCCTCTTGAACTCCTTTAGGAAAAATGAACTATAGAAATCACTACAGTACAACCAAGTGGCCCCCAGAGGATCACAACACATCAATGAAGAGGCTGCTCTAGGAAGTACTCTACAACACAGTTCCAAAAAATCTATACCAGCTGCCACAGTGGCTTCACATGTAGTTCTGGTGACTTGGGAGGCAGAGTAGGAGGATCATTTGGAGTTCAGGGCCAGCTTGGGCAACATAGCAACACCCAACTTTGAAAAAGACAAAAATATGTGCTATAGCTCAGGACTATAATGTACTATATATATGGCCTAGTAAATCACACAACCAAGAAAAAGCCCCAAGAGCCAGGCATGGTGGTATACACCTGTGATCCTAGCACTCTGCGAGGCTGAGGCAGGAAGGCTGCAAGTTCCAGCAGAGCCTTGGCAACTTGGTAAGACCCTATCTCAAAAAAAAAAAAATTAAGAGCTGGCAAGCCAAGCACAGCAGTACACACCTGTAATCCAAGCACTCAGAAAGCTGAGGCAGAAGGATCATCTCAAGTTTGAGGGCAGCCTGGGCTACACAGTGAGTTCAAGATCCACCCAGACTATATAGTCAGACCCTGCCTCAAAAAAAATAAAAAATAAAAATAGAGCCAGGTGTGGTAGCGCACTCCTATAATCCCAATACTTAGGAGACTGAGGCAGGAGATCACCGCTCAAGGCCAGGCTGGGCTACCTAGCAAGATGCTATTTCCAGAAACCAAAATAAATACTGTCTTCTTCAATTTTGGAATAAAATATAATTTGACATTTAAAATACATCAAAATCATATTTTTAAAGCTTATTTACAACAGCAAAAACCAATGAAAAGCCCATCAAGCACACATTTTGCCCTTGGTTAATACTCACGAGATCAGCATACTTCTTACAAAGAGCTGCCAGCTTCTCCTCTGGGGTTGAAAGTGTGTTTAGGGCTTGCATCAGCAATAAAACTTCTTTTCCTATTGATTAACAAGATAAGAATCATAAGTCCCACTTAAGGACAAGAAAGAAGTCCAATCTGACCTGTGCATCCTCCACATTCTGCTGCAAACAGAATTATGCCTCTTACTAGAAATGAGTTATTTATCCTCTCAAGTCCCAAAGCTATGTGGGGCTAGAGGAGAGAGCTCCACTATAGTGCATGGGGCCCTGGTTTCAAACCCCAGCACCTCAAAGGAAAGCAAAAGAGAGCTTGTTTTCAATTCTGGATCAGCAGGCTCCCTCAACTCCCATCCCACCCCAAATTTCACCACTTACTCACACTGCTAATTATTCCTAAGAAGTGCTGGAAGCGTCACATTTCCCTTGCCTAACCAGAGCTAAAACAAAGGGCAAGTTACAAAGGGCAGAGCCAGTCTTTCTCCAAGTCTCCTCCTAAGCAAGCACACGTACAGAAGCCAGTTCAAAGGGAGTTGCAGCTGGTACTAGGCTTAGTCTATCTAAAATGCATATAATCATTGGCCATGCACATCTTTTTCCAGGAGCAAGTTAAGGAACTTGCTTTCTGGTAACTTACTAATAAGCACATCCATTGTGGAACAGAGGTTAGTATAAATAAAGGACGGCAAGCCAGCTCTTCCCTTGGAGAATGGGGCTTACCAACAGTATCTGAAGGATTCTGGCAACACAAAGCAGGCAGCTGAGATAGGAGGGGGAAACGATATTTCAAAATAAGCCACATGTTGTATTTCTTAAATTGGGTCATAGGTAGTATTTTTATTTTTTTAAGTGTTCATCCTCACATGTAAGATATTTCATTAAAAATCCTAAAATTATTTTAGTCTTTGGCATAGAGACTGCTATGGGGGAAGAAAGCAGGCTAACTTCAAAATAAAGAATGCTTTGCTGAGCATGGTAGCACATGCCTGCTATCACAGCACTCAGGACACTGAGGCAGAAGGATCACTCAGAGTTCCAAGCCAGCCTACACTACATAGTGAGACCCTGTCTCAAAAAAACAAAATGAAGATTACTTTTCTAGGTAGATGTGATGACCCACTCCTATGGTCCAGCTACTACTTGGGATGCTGAAGCAGGATGATCTCCAGAGCTAAGCATTCAGGACCACCCTGGGCAACCTAGCAAGACCCTGTCTCCAAAGAAATCTTTTCAATCCACATAAATTTTATTAATGAAATCTTCTCTCATTTAGCCCATGGCTGAAAGAACATTAAGAGATGATTATACACCACTGTTGAATATAATTTACAACCTTATGAAGATTTTTTTTTAACTCAAACTGCATCAGATTGTTTTTTGGAAAAATTCACATCCCAGAAAGTTGACTTTGTGTTGGCTTTTTTTTTGGGGGGGGAGCGCAGGGGGAGTGCCAGGAATTGACCTCAGGATCTTGCCTGTGCCAGGCAGGCACTTGTGCTGCTGAGCTATATCCCTAGCCCTAAGGAAGTTCACTTTGTTTACTTATTTACAGTATTTATGGTACTGAGGATCAAACCAAAGAGTAGTTTACCAGAGTGGCATCTTCAGTGCTTTCTTTCTTTAAGAAAGGCTCTCACTACCACCAATCTACTTTCTATCTTCATGTACTTCCCAATTCTGGATATTTCATATAAAATGTATTCATGCTGGGCATGGTGGTGCACACCTGTAATCCCGATAATCAAGAGACTGAGGCAATGGGCTACAGAGATAGAATAAGTGCCTGCCTGGCAAGTGCAGGATCCTGAGTTCAATCCCTGGTACCACAAAAAAGAGAGAGAGAGAGAGAGAGAGAGAGAGAGAGAGAGAGAGAGAGAGAGAGAGAGAGA